>VXBX01008476.1:82230-106599 GCA_013400415.1 Scytalopus superciliaris
TAAGTTCTCTTTCTCAGACCATTTGAAAATCTCAAGACACTTGAAATGTGTGATATACAAAAAAGTGAGATGGATTTTGCAACTAATTTGAATGCACTAATTAGGGAAAGGATTATTGGTACCATCTTTATGCTTTTGTAACTTTTAAAGAAATATACTTATTTAATAAAAAATATTTTCCTGTAGCCTCTGTTCTCACTGTGGAGGAACGAAACCAAAGCACGAGATGCATTAAAACAATAACAACAAAACAGTAAATAGTCTCTATTGACTGCAACAAAGTTTGAATGAGGAAGATAACTGAAGGCTGTCCTGAAGTCTTTTGAGTTCTGTGCTAAACTGGAAATGGTGCTTGGTGGTCACTTGAAAGGATGAAATGTAGGATAAATATGGATGTTCTCAGAGTCTCAACCAGGGCTCTGTCTCTGCATGTCAGTTACTGGGACAGTGCTACTATCACAGCATTCTGCTGAAGAAGACAGGTTATTTCACAGAAGAGCATATTATTGCAAAAATAACCAGTGTTCAGTGGAAACTAGGCATTTCCTTTGGTAAGGAAAATGTTCTCACTTTTGCACATTGAATGCCAANTTTTTTTTTTTCTTTTTCTTTTCCATGGTAATCACTTGAAATAAGAGATGCTTTGATGAGAAAGAGAAATTTTATTCAGTTTTGCAATATAACCCTGTACAATCACTATATTACATGATGAAAAAGAAATAATTTCTCAAAAAATTATTATCATATGCATAATTTTAACTCATTCTATTTCAGCCCATTTTGTCTCCTTTCTCCCCAAAGAATAATTTATTAGTTATCAATAATGTATGCTTATGTGTATTATGCAGACTTCCTCTGTTTAATTCCTCAGTGGTTTTTACTAATCTTTCTGCTTTTTGTGTTCTAACTGACAAGTGATTTTTATACTCCAAAGTATTTATTCCTTATAGGAGAGAACTTATACTTCTGTAGTGTGAGCTCAAGCTCTTAAGCTCTTATATGGACAACTGTCATGGCCACAGAAGTTTTATTGTGCAAAGCAAATAATAAGCATTGTATTTTTCCACATACATTGTATTTACAATCAGTACTTATTCCACATGTTATTATGGATTTCTTAATATCTGAAGGCATGAAAGAAAACATTTCATTTTACAGGAATCCTGGGTGAATCTGAGTAGATCTTTTCTCAGTGATCAGATCTGTCACAGGTTAGAATGATTTTCAATTGCTATTTTTTCAAAAATAAAAGTTCCAGTAGAATTTCCAGTGTTGCTTTTTAATTTAAATATAGATTANCCTCTGTTCTCACTGTGGAGGAACGAAACCAAAGCACGAGATGCATTAAAACAATAACAACAAAACAGTAAATAGTCTCTATTGACTGCAACAAAGTTTGAATGAGGAAGATAACTGAAGGCTGTCCTGAAGTCTTTTGAGTTCTGTGCTAAACTGGAAATGGTGCTTGGTGGTCACTTGAAAGGATGAAATGTAGGATAAATATGGATGTTCTCAGAGTCTCAACCAGGGCTCTGTCTCTGCATGTCAGTTACTGGGACAGTGCTACTATCACAGCATTCTGCTGAAGAAGACAGGTTATTTCACAGAAGAGCATATTATTGCAAAAATAACCAGTGTTCAGTGGAAACTAGGCATTTCCTTTGGTAAGGAAAATGTTCTCACTTTTGCACATTGAATGCCAACTCTTTAGCAGCACAGTATTCACTATATTTTGCACTCACAGGTAATTTTTTCACTTCTTCAAAATTTTTTTCACTCCCTAGTGAAAACTGTGGCTCTTTAATAATTTTAAATTTTTCTACATTTAATTCATTTTATTTCTGCACACTATTTTCACCTTCTTTCTGTGTATTAGAGCATGAATCTGCCAGGCTGTCTGTTACTTTGCACTTTGCTCCTTTATCATATCGAAAGATTCAGTGATAAAACAAAATTCCATTATCAAGAAAGCCTACTGTGTTTGAGGAAGGTTCCTTGTGGTTTCCCACCTAACATTCATAAGACAATAAAAAACAATAAAGCTATTAAATTTTAGAAAATAACTTTTTCTTTTGGAAAGATTGAAATAATTCTATACTAGTCCCTTCCTCATGGAAAACCTGTCTAGGAATTTAAATTGTTTGGAAAAGAGACTGGCAGTTAACATGGATTTTCATGGATTTCATGCATCAGACTGTAAAGACATAGAACAGTGAATACACGTTGACAAGGCATAGAATTTATCATTTTATCCAATTCACACTTTGGTGGTTTTATAAGAGAGTATATTTTATTCCTTTTTTTTTTTTTTCTTTGTCCAGTTTTGTGGTACTACAGGAACATGTTGGTAACCATCCTCATCTTTTTTTTAGAACATATGAAAACAATGGAATATATATTCTTTTTGAGAGAAGGGTGTTAGAAAAAAAACATGTTTGTGACATACATGTGCTTTGGAGATCGCAATAGAAATAGAACTGAATAAAGCCCACTTGAAATAACTCTCAAGAGGCACATACATTTTGGTTTCCAGAAGCCCTTTTTCTTGCTGAGTGTAATGGTATTTGTCTCTTCCTCTTAAGTAATGAATGCAGAAGCAGAAGTGTGACTTTTGTGTGTGTCTCTGGATCACTGTCTAATGCCTTATCCAGTGAGTTACTGCACAGAAGAGGTTTTTATAAGGTGTGTGAATTTGTATTTGTGGCATGCATATCCCTATGTGACTTCAGTGCTTTTTAAAAGTCCTGAAAGGTTCAGAAAAACAATAGGAAACAAAGTATGTGCATTCTATGCCTTCTCCAATTATACAGACTTAGTGTACCTCCTGAAATTCATTAGACATAATATGGTTGGCCAAACCTCAGGGGAATCTTCATTTCCTTATTACTTCCAAGAGGAGAATCTAATTTCAATTTCTAAAAAAATTCAAAGGAGGGCTTGCATCCTTCTTTACTGTGGAAAGCACTTTCAAAAAAGTTGTACTGTGTCAGGGATGCACTCCAAGGCTGGTCTGAAGTTTGCAAATCTGCATTAGAGTTGAGAGTTCCTGAAAACTAGCCCAGTGGGCAGCCTTTCTTTTCTTACATGACACTGTAAGTTTACTGGCTTCCAGAAGAAGTGCCATGAAGGCACACTACTTGACTGTCAGAAAAAGAAAAGAACCTCTCTAGCCTAACTGCTTGTTCCTTGCTATGAGGGTGATATTTTATTGAAACATGGGACTTGTAAATGCATCTCAGCCGAAGTCAGCCTGAACTTCCTATTTTATCTAGCTGATGCTTTGTTATCTAGCTTATTATAAAAAATATTTACTTTGAATCAAGACTATTGTCAGTATGTGGTCACTTCTGTTGCACAGAGATCCAGACAATAGCTGTTCAAAGTATTCTAATGTTGGCATAGGAAAATTCTTTCATGTGCGATGAAATATCTCAGACAGACTGTATGGCTGGTTGTGGATCAGAGGTTGGGGGGAGTGTCCATAGCAAGAGTCTTCAACTGGATAAGATGATGCTAACAAAACTGTTTTCTGTCCAGTTCTTAAAAACCTCTCTGGCCTGTGATCCTGCATGTCCACTGCAGCATGTGCATGATTCATCTCTCCTGACTGCTACAAACTACATATAAAAATCTAACTTTCTAAAAGGTGTACAAAATGCTGTCCTATGTGATTACTTCTATATCTGCAAGAACAGTTTTTACTGAATAATCACAAACATCTTCTCTGGGTACAGTTCAGTCAGTTCTGCACTAGGAGCAGCTGGGGAGTCTCTTTGTCTGGTGTACAAGTCACATACCTCAGGGATACATATTAGCGGCATATAGACAAATGATCTACCTGCTCCATTAAATCAGATGTAGCTTTTTATCCCTGGCTTTTTTTATACAACCTTGTTATTGTTTTTGTTTCTTTTTGATTATCATTAGTTAGAATTTTAATACTGGAGGCTCTTCAGACTGATTATGCTGTGGACACCTTAGGATGTCTATCATCTCCTCAGGCAGCCTGGTGTATACCAGGGAGCCAAGAGGAAATACCTTGATTGTAAAGTTATCCAGATTATTTTCAAATAATTGCAAGAAAATAAAGCAGTGAACTGATATTCTAAAATGCAAAACAGCAATCTTATTGTTATACTGACTTACAAAGTCACTATATTTCTTGTTGAAATCTTGGTATTTTGTTTGGTAATTTTTTTTTTTTTAAGATAGACCTATTTATCTTCAGTGACATTTTGTCTATTACATTGGATACTCATACATTCTTTGAAAGTGTAAATACCATGCTCTCTTTGGAGTCTTGTCACTAAATTAAAAAACCTATTAAAATTCAGCAATATTTCTGTAGATGGAACAACTTATAATAAGTCTTATCATTAGACCAATGACCTGTGTGGCTCAGTTTTCTGAGTTAGATAACATTCAGTGTTACAATTGCTAAAAGACAATATCCCTGTCAGTAACTATGGAGAATGTAATTGTATGTATTTACTTATTTATTTATTTGTTNTAAAATCTCTCTTTTCTCTAGTATATGGCACTATTTACTTTGAAGGCAGACTAATTGGAGAGTCATTCATGCTATGAATGTGTGTGGATAATGACAGAATGCTGCTGTAGAGTACTGGCATGAAATGAATTGCTCAACCATACAATTTTGAGGGAATGACACAGATGTCACATACAGTGGGGAACAATATTGATTAAAAAAATTAGATAATCAACTCTAAACTTTTAAATAAAATTTTGAAAACAGCATAACTATTTTGTTCAAAATTAAAATTCCTCAAGTCTTCCAACTTAAGAAGCCTTACTTAATTTTACTCCAGAACCACTCCATCACTAGGTCATTTACATGCTTATACAAACCACTTTCTCCTTATGGGGTCTCTTTCATGTGGTGGAGATACTTGAATCTTAAGTATACATTTGTGGCACCATAAAATGACGTTGTCACGGCATGAGTCATACAGTCTTCATTGTTACTGTACAGTTAATGTGGCAGCTCATGTAATACACTGAAAATAAATATGAAGCAAGGGTCAGATCAAACCCAAAATGGTGTAAAATGTTAGTCTTGTGGTTTTTGACTTCAATAAATATTAGATCAGGTCTTAATAAAATCAAAGTGCAGTATTCACGTTTTTGCCACTGACTTTGCTGTGTATTTAACATGAGAAGCACTTAGTACATGATAGCATAACAGATTATATGAGGACATCAGATTTACACTAATCAGTACAGAGGTTGATTTTTTTTTCCCCCTAATCCAGGGGCTCAGAATAAAAAAGGGCTATTATCTTTTTTTTTTTTTTTTAAGTGTAGAAGAGTTAAGAAAAATAGATGGAGCTACAAATAATGCAATGACTTAATTTAATAGTGCTTAAAAAAGTTGCTAGTGTCAACAAATAATGAGTATATTGCAGTTTTGACAGTAGTAACACTCTGTCTTACCACCAAAATAACAATAAATGGAAGCAACCTATTCTTTTGTGAACTAAAAGGAATATGTAGCAATGGGACTTGTGTGTTAAAATAAGACTGAAGACAAGAGGATTACTGAAAGTCACAGACTGTAGGTTCGTGGGAAAAGGGGCTTGAGTTAGGTTATGAGGAAAGCCAAAAATCAGAATGCTTTGGGGGTCTCACATGAAGGTCAGATGCACTGAGTGTGTAATAAGTGGGAGGCAATGCAGCAGCCATTATCTTCCCTCTGACAAGAGAGCAGCTCACTGACCTCATATGTTGACAAATGGAGAGGAAAACTCTGCACTGAGATGTAAATTCCCCACGCAGGTCCCTCATGAATATCTTGTTTCCAGAATTCAAACCAGTGACCTGGAAAACAAGGTTCCTCCCCAATCAAAATGACAGGCAGAGCTGGTTTCCTGTTAGGAAGACTACTAGATGTGTAAAAAAATTATGATTTCTGAGAAGAAAAAAAATAAGATGTCACAAAGAGCAAAATATTACTTTCAAATGGTCCTCTGCATCTCCCTTGAATGGCAGCTGTTAAGAATTCAATTGTGTGTATGACAAACTGCAATGCAGGATGGAAGTTCTGTTGGGGAGCAAAATTGAATAGAAATTTTCAATTCAAATACTCATTTGAGAATATTTGAATATCTGTCATTCTTTTTAGCCTAAAGGTTAATTCTTGAAAAGAATTTCCATTAGTAACACAAATTGTAACCTTGTCAAATCCTCTTACGCAATGCATCAATGCTGAAAGACATACTCTGCAAAACTGTACTATTAAATACATAACCTTGGTTCATAGTGAATTTATACTTTTATCAGTTTTCTTGATCTGTCACTTATTTGTTTAAGATTTTATGGTTTTGTATATGTACTTGTATATGTATTTGTGTCAGCACACAGAGAACACTTTGTAAGCATTACTATATTCTTTTTTGCATATGCATGTTCTGGTGCCATGCTCTCTTTATTTCATAGATAGTAATTAAGAAAATTGTATGATGCCATTGTCCTCACACAAGACATGTGGCTGCCTAAGGAATTCTCTTCCATGTGAGAGACCTCTATTCTCATTCTGTGCATGTATGCCCACTTTATATCAGGGTCTCCATATTTTTACTTCTGTAGTCCTGATTTCTTGTAGAAGGACAGAGAAAATACGATGATTTAGCTCTTGCTTCATGAACAGTTCTGAAGCAGACCTATACAGTATTTGGATGAATATTGTAAAGCATGATATTAAAAAGTGCCCAACAGGAACAGTGGGCATATTGAATGTAGACTTTTGTTTAGAGACTGACAACTTAAAGATGCTATGGTTCTCCAATCAACAACTTCATTTATTTAAAAAAATTAAATTAAATTAGAGCTACAGGATTTCACTGTATAAATTAAGTTTTTACTACTGTGGCTAGGTTGTTTCTGGTATGAATGCTTCAGACAAAGCCATTAAAAGTTTTACAGAATTATGAAATAATATTCTTTTTATCATGGTACTAAAATCTGTTTATCACAAAATATTTTCAAATACTTTGATTTTGTTTTACGGTGAATTTAAATAATTGTCTGCACTTTACTGTGTTCTCTTTCTGTGCTTCATTCTGAGTCTTCACTGATCTAATGTTCATGCTGTTCCTGCTGCCTCGTACAATCTTTGTTAAGAGACAGCATGGTTTGAGTTTGCACACAGAGCTTAGGCAGAATGAATATGTTAATAAGCTCCATCCTCAGGTTGCACACTCAAATTACTATCAATTGTGCATGCAATTTTTCCAGGCTATTTGTTCTGAAAATAAGTACTAAATTATGCATTCAGTGCAGTGTCATGTATGAGTACAAAAGAGGAACTTGCTCAAATATTTCCAAATGGGAACATTTGTGTGTAAATATGATGCAATTCAATTATTTCATGTGCCTACTTTAGCAATTTGGAAATAGGAAGATAAAAAAACTTATCATGTTGGAGGTGGGAATATAATGCTTGAGAGGCAGCTAACTGAGCCCACGACCTATAGTGGATGGATGTATGTCAGTTATCTGGCACCAGTCATTAGCAGGCACATTCAAATCCCTTAGTCTGGATAGAATCCTAAATAACAGTAGAAAACAACTAGAAAAATATTATGGTGAGCAGCCCTAGTAAGAGATACACTGTTGCTGCTCATTCCTTTGCCAAAGACTGTTTGCAAACTCAGATTTGCTAGAAGATGCTTTGGTCACAATTCTAAGATTGCCTGACACTGAAGAAAATTCAAAACTATCCAAGTAGGAGGCCATATGCAGCCAACATATCTACCTTGTTGTTTTGGGTCTCCTCTTTCATGACGCTGGATTCTTTATTCTTGTTTATATCCTTGTTTAAATGTGTCAGTTGTTTGTTTCCAAATAGCAGGTATGGAGTAAGACAAAGTGACATGTGACAAGAGTAGGGCCTGTACTTGGTAGGGTGTGATTTAAATAATCTATGACCCACACATATTCTTTAAGTTAGTAACTCCACATTTTTTAACACTGTAGCCACTAGCCCTCTATGCTCTGTCTCATGTAATCCAAGGCACATTCTAATACCATTAGTACTATTCTGAGACAATTAAAATTTCCAAGATAAGAAATTGTCCCAAAGTAAATCACATAGATGATCTACAGGAAGAAACTATGTATGTGCGTGTGCACATGTGCACACACACACACACACACACACACACACACACACACACACACGCACGCATATAAATGAGTCAATCCCACACTTTCAGATCAACAGGGAACAAATGAGGGAGGTATTATGAAACCTTTACATGGGGCAAACACAGCTGTAGAAGAAAGAAGAATGATGAATTTGAAACCAGTTGAATAACTTTAGAAAAAGGGAAACACAATTTTTGATCCTTTTGATGCAAACTCTTTTAGAAAGTTAACTTCTAGAAACAGACAATAGCTCCAGATCTACACTGGCTAGACTAATATGATAAGAAATTGTGAAGATGCAGATGAAATTAACTTAAACTCATGCTGAAAGAGTTTTCCATTGAAGGTCTTTGAATATTTTTGATCCATAATATAAAGCTAAAAACTTCTTGCTGGCCATCTAAGATACTCTTCCACAACACTGATTTTCCAAGCCTCAGAGATTTTCTCAGCAAGGGATGAATTGCCCTGAGCTGTGGTTGCAGCTATGTCCCCAGAATAAGTATTGCTAGTGCAAGTCATGAGTAGACATCTGTTCTGTGACTTTGAAGTTCTATGGCAATGGTTTTTGGGATGGTGAAATATGATTAAAATAGCTGGATTTCATCTCATCAGTTAAGGATGCCACTGGTTTGAAATAGGCTACATAACGGCCTCAAGTGCAAGATACAAAGTTACTAATGTGAAATGTGACAGCCTGTAAGGGATTAAGTACCAAGTCAAAGACCATTTAGTCATCACAATATGTGGTATGATGATAGCCAGTCTGATCCTGTCTGCTTTAGGTATTTTGATCTGCACAGAAGACAGTTGAGATTCTGTGACTCTGGAGACAAGATTTGTTTACAACCTGATCAAACCTGAAAGGACTATAGGACTTCAGAACCTTTGCATATTATCCTACAATCATAATTTAATCCAGTTTTGGTTTGTTGATTTTTTTTTTTAAATGTGGTGGCAAAAACAAAGAGTTGTTACATTTTGAGAGCTGTAAGTGCTAAGGTTTCAGTATCTGCAGTTAAAAATATATATTTGCATTTGTCAAAGTCAGCTAGGGTTTTTCATTGTTCAAAGCACAGGGGAATTTTACCCATACCCTGGGAAAATCTTCCAAATGAGTTTTCATAGAAAGACAAGAGGGATTTGAAACTTTCAAATTTTGCTGGGACTTCCAGTTCCAATATGATGATGGAAAGTAAGAGCTGCTCACTCAGACAAGCATCTACAAGAGACAGCATGGAGCTGAGCTTGCTAAAAATTGCTTTCATTTAACAACAGAGTAATCCTGTCTGCATTTTTGGGTTGGAATCTTATATTTAAAATTGATTTTTTGTAAATTTGGTTTATTTTGTATGTCTTGATTTACACATCCAAGTTATGGGAAGCAGGATCTGAATGAGAGTTGCTGAGAACAGCAGAGTTACTGTTAGGAACTTGAAATGTAGGATGAGTGGTATAGCAGTTTCAAATTGACAAGACACCTTGAGTTGTGGGAGTTTTGACCTTGTAAGTAGTGTCACATTTTCAAGAGGAGTAAAATAAAATATTTCTCTGACCTTAAATATTCACAGTATTTTTCAAAAGACATCTGACATTTATTTTAGGTGATAATTTGAAACCTGTAGATTAAAGATATTTAATTGAACCTACATTTTGTTACAAGTCAATCACCAGTTGACTTCTACAGGAAGCTATTGAGGAAGCTCAATGAACATGGCAAGGAATAATATTTAATTGCAATTGAGAAGTGGACGTGTAAGAGAAAGACTTACCTTACCTAGAGGTTTTGAACACTTGTTGCCTACAGAGAAACACTCAGACTGGGATTAAATTGAGGACACTTACCCAATAAGAAACATTCTCATTTTTTCCCTGAAAAGACAACTACACTTGATCTCACTTATTACTAAAAAACACATTTGCCCACCTTCAGAATATGCAAGCATCCTGATTGTCTGAACTCAACTATTTGCTTAGAAACCAACGGGCCAGATACAAAACAAAACTTTTGTGGCCACTATACACTAAATTGAGTAAAATAAAAAAGTGAATACACTGAAAATAGATCTTTCAGTATACTTTAAAAATCGTTACTTTTTTAAATCAGTTATACCCATTTGTTTCTTCATTCTCTATGTCTTGCTAATTTAAAAGGGTTAAGGCACCAAACATTCACAGAAGTTTCTTAGAAGGATTAAATGAACTTGTAGTGCCTATGCTCTCAGTTTCAGCTCTGCTGGAACAGCGTGTATCCCTCTATACTCCTCCAAACACTTCACTCTGAGGTGTTAGAATAAACAAATACAAGTAAACTTCTAGTTGTTTTAATAACACAAAGGCAGCAGCTCCAGGTGAAATGTTCAGTCTATACACAACTATCCATATTAGGATACATTAATGTGGAGCTAGATATAACCTGTTTTGTGTGACATACCAGCCATTTCTCTGGGGTTCTCACTGATCATTATGAGACTATGACAAATGCCTTCATATTTTGTAGCCAGCAATTTAATGAGGAATGACCTTGCAAACAGAAACACTAGCATGTATCATAGAATCATATAGTGACTTGGGTTGGAACGCACCCTAAAAATCACCTAGTTCCAACATCCCTGCCATGTACAGGGTCACCTTTCACTAGACCAGCTTGCTCAGAGCTCCATCCAGCCTGGCCTTAAACAATTCCAGGAATGGGGCATCCACAGCTTCTCTGGGCAACCTGTTTCAGTGCCTTACCAAGCTCATAGTAAATGATTTCTTCCTAATATCCAATCTAAACCCACTCTCTTTCAGTTTGAAGCCATTCTCTCTTGTCCTGTCACTACATACTCGTGTACAAACTTCCTCTCCATCTTTCTTGTAGGCTCCCTTCAGGTACTGGAGGTTGCAATTAGGACACCTCAAAGCCTTCTTTTTTCCAGGCTGAACACTCACAATTCTCTCAGCCTTTCCTTGTAGGATGGGTGTTTTGTCCCTCCTCTAATCACCTTGGTGACCTCCTCTGGGCTCACTCCAACAGCTTGATGTTCTTCCTGTGCTGAGGACCTCAGAGCTGGTGCTGTGCTCCCAGTGGTGTCTCAGCAGAGCAGAGCAGAGTAGATGGGAAGAATCACTTCCTTTGACCTGCTGGTCATGCTGTTTTTGATGCAGCCTGGGGCACATTTGGCTTTCTGGGCTGTGATTGCACATTGGCAATTTATGTTCAGCCTCTCATCCACTAGCATACCCAAATCCTTCTCAGAAGAGATGCTCTTGATCTATTCATCCCCAGCTTGTACTGGGGTTTACCCTGACTGAGGGGCAGCACATTTTACTTGGCCTTTTACCTGGGTCCACATCTCAAGATTGTCCAGGTCCCTCTGGATGGCATCACATTCTTCAGGTGTGTCAACTGACCATTCTGCTTGGTGTTACCTGCAGGTTTGCTGAAGTTTCCTTCATCTATTTCCTTAATGAAGATATTAAAGAACATTGAACCCAATACACACCCTGAGGGACACCTGTCACTGATATCCATCTGGACTCTGAGCTCTTGACCACTACTCTCTGGATGCGACCATACAACCACTTTCTTATCTATCTAACAGTCCACACATCAAATCTGTCTCTGTCCAATTTAGAGAAATGTCAAAGGCTTTACAGAAATCCAGATAAATGATGTCTGTAGGCCTTTCCTTGACCACTGATGGTCATAGAAGGCCACTGGGTTGGTCAGGCAGTACTTGGCCTTGATGAATCCATGCTGGCTGTCTTGAATTATGTCCCTTTCCTGCATGTGCATAAGCATAGCTTCTAGGAGGATCTGTTCCATGATCTTCCTAGGCACAGAGATGAGGCTGACAGGTTGGTAGTTCCCACGGTCCTCCTTTCTAACCTTTTTAAAGATAGGTACAATGTTTTCCTTTTTCAGTCACTTTGGACTTCACCTGATTGCCATGACTTTTCAAATATCATAGAGAATTGCTTGGCATTTCCCTCAGAACTCTGGGATGCACTCCATCAGATCCCACAGACTTATGTACATTCCGATTCCTCAGGTGGTCGTGAACCTGGTTTTTAGTTACAGTGGCAGGGACTTTGCTCCCCCAGTGCCCATCCTTGTGTCCATAGACTTGAGAGGTGTGGGAAGAGAGGTTGCCATTGAAGACTATGGCAAAAAATTTGGTGAGTTCCTCAGCTTTTTCCTTATCCATTGTAGTAGTTTGCCAGTGTTTATTGTGAGGGGTACACCTTCTGTGACCTTCCTTTTCTAGTTTGTATACCGGTAAAAACCCTTGTTATTCTCTGCATCTCTTGATGAGTTCAGTTCCATCTTTGCCTTTGTCTTCCTCATTCCATCCTTACACAGTCAAAGTTCAACTGTATACCATCCCCAGGTCACCTGCTCTAGCTTCAGCTGTCTGCATTTGCTTCTCTCCCTTTAGCTTGACTGGTGTTTCTTACTTTTTTCCTTCCTTGCCTGTTCTCTTGCTCCTGGGGACTTCTAGCTCTTGCACTCTATAGAAGACTTCCTTAAAGATCTGCTAGCTCTGTTCTCCTACCTTGTCCGAGAGGGCAGTCTCCCAGGGGATCCCACTATCTCCCTGAGCACCTGAAATTCTGCTTTCCTAAGTTTCAGGAACCTATCGTTACGTCTTACCTGACCCATATGCCTCAGGACTGCATACTCCACCAAAACATGATCAGCCTAGGCTGCTTCCAATCATGACACACCCAATTAGCTCACTTATGTTGGTGACCATCAGACCTATATGTTGCATTTGTAGAAAAAAAAAACCATAAAATCTCTTTAGAAAATTTGGAACTATGCAATATTTTTCATATGAACTTTTATTTAAGAGTTAACTATCTATGGGTTGTCAAAAAATCCAAAGCTATATGGAAAAATGATCTTGTTGTACTAGTTACAACTATGTATCACTGTATATATAATAACAGGTTTGTGACGCATGTACATATTTGCCATAAACATGAAGTAGCAGCCAAAATGACAGTACAGATTGCTTTATCTATGCATTTCTTAGAGAGGATAGGAAATAGCTTTGCAAAAATAATACTGCAGAGTGAGAATGTGTGATCTTATGAAGTGGGCATAATTCTTAAGTATAATAGCTTGCTGACAATCTCAGTGCAACTTCTCTTAAATTTGTAAAATAGTGCATAAACAGCTCTATGGCATGGTACACAGTGCACCCAAGTAAGTCTGCTTTGGGACTGGCATGTAATAAGACCACTAGATTCCACTGACCCTATGTTAACCTATATGTTTAACTAAATAAACTCAATACTTTTCACTGCTCTGATGTCCTTTGGCCTTCTATAAACATTTACTCCAATCGTTTTGCTCCTTAGAACCAATACACCCTTCAACATTAACTAAGGCCTTGCGAAGCTCATACTAGCTGTGTATTATAACAGTAAACAGAAAGTGATGCAAGAAAGTAAAGTACTTGCATACAGACTATTTATGAGGCCATATTTTTATGGAACTGGGCTGACTCAAAGAAGAACTCCAGACTTCAGTTTCCCCGGAATCTGAATTCATGAGGCGCAGATATGGAGGGCTTATTTTTGCATGAAATGTGGTAAATCATCTGTTCCGGGTTTTTTTTTTTTTTTTTTTTTTGTTATTATGCCTATACAACGGGCAGTGCTAAAACCCCTTACGTTGCTACATCACAGCTCTGACCAGTTTACCTCTATGGTATATAGAATCATACAGTAATAGAAATATTATGATTGGGACAGGCGTCTAAGATCATCAAGTCCAACCATTAATCTTGTGGTTAATTAACTGCTGTGTGCACTGGTAAACTATGTCCCCAAGTGCCACATTCACATATCTTTTGAACACTTCCAGGGATGGTGATTCCACCATTTCCCCAGACAGCATATTCCAATGCTTGTCCACACTTCCAGGGAAGAACTTGTTCTTAGTATTCAACCTAAACTTTCTTTTGTGTAACTTTAGGGTGTTTTCTCTTGTCCTATGTCTTCTTACCTGAGAGAATAGACCAGCCCCCACCTCACTACAGCCTTATTTCACGTAGTGATGGAGAGGAATAAGGTTACCTCTGAGCCTCCTTTTCTCCAGGCTAAACATGTTCAGCTCCCTCAGATGCTCCTCATAAGACTTGTGCTGCACACCCTTCCCCAGCTCCCTTGTCTCATCATGCTCCAGCATCTCAAGGTTCTTTGAGTGAGGGGCCTAAAACTGGACAAAGAGCTGTGCCCTCACCATTGCCCAGTACCAAGGGACAGTCACTGCCCCTGTGGTACTGCTGGCCACACTAATTCTGCTACAAGCCAGGATGCCATTGGCCTTCTTGGCTACTTGTATGCATTGTTGGCTTATGTTCAGCCTCTGTTGACCAGCATCCACTGGACAGCTTTACAGCCACTCTTTCCCCCAGCTTGTAACATTGTCTGGGGTTGCTGTGACCTCAGATCAGGAACCAGCACTTGACCTTGCTGAACCTCTATGCATTGTTGGCTTATGTTCAGCCTCTGTTGACCAGCATCCACTGGACAGCTTTACAGCCCCTCTTTCCCCCAGCTTGTAACATTGTCTGGGGTTGCTGTGACCTCAGATCAGGAACCAGCACTTGACCTTGCTGAACCTCATACCATTGGCCTCATCCCATCAATCCAGCTTATCCTTATCCCTGCAGAGCCTTCCTGCCCCCCAGAAGATCAACACTCCTGTCCAACCTGGTGTCATCTGTGAAGTGAGTGAGGGTAAACTTAATCCCCTCATCCAGATCATCAATAAAGATGTTAAACAGAACTGGACCCAATATTGAGCCCCTGTGAAACACCACTGGTGACTAGACACCAAGAAGATTTAACTTCATTCACCTCAACTCACTGTGGCCATGGAGTTGTGTGACATAGATTCATCCATCATTTTATTTTACGGTTCACATATACCTTCCACTTTTGATTTGCTTTTCACTTTGATTTTAAATTATTCTTCTATCCGAGTCCAAGATTGTTGTTGGGTTTTTTTTATACTAGACATAATCCTCAAGCAAATCACGTGATAGGTTCAATGATGACTGAGCGTAAGGCTTCTGTTCTTTGTTTGCCTCAGGTCAAGCAGACTTACCAAATTCTGATGCAATATTAAAATAATCTGGGGGTTGCTCTAATGATGCTCTAACTGCCAATGTTTTGTAGTATTAAAATTTTAGGTAATATAAAAGTTACCATATTATAAAACATTCCAGGTCATATAGAAAAACCTGAAAATTCTGCTTGATTTTTTTCACCCTACACCAAAAATGTGATTTTTGACTAATTAACACAGTCATATAAATTTCTATGTTTACATTTTTTTGTATTTGATGCCATACTGTCTGTGTCACCATAGATGCTATTGTAGTAGTTCTCTGGGTAAGTTAAAACTAAGGGAAGCCATGAAATATTAAAAATGCTTTATTTGACTAGGGGTTACTTCCTACATTGAACATCTCTAATCAAGTAAGAGACTAAAAGATCATTTCGAACTGAAATACCCTCACTGAAATATCTATATTTGACTAAATAGAACAACTGCTCAAAATGACTCAAGATCAGTTTTATTGGGGTTTTTTGGTTGTTTGTTCATTGTTGTTTGTTTTTTTTAAACCCACAACAAAAAAAAGAGCAGGATTCCACCAGATATTTGAGAGTGAAGTAAATAGGATTGAATCTCTGCATGTTTACAGTAGTTAATATGGAGACAGAACATTTTTATAGAATTAGTTTGGCTCCTGTTCAGAATCTAGCAATATCCATATTAAATTTCCATTTAAATCTCTTGTACAGATGAATAAATAGTGGATTAACATAGTTTTCTACTGTGTTCTTAGTATTTAACTTGACAGTTGACTTTTCTACACCGACAAAAGAAAAAAATATGTCCTCATTCATCCCCTAAATAAATTATTTTCTAAATAAATAAGGAAAACTTGTGTTTTAGAGATAAATATAGGCACATTTTTCTAAATAGTTTTATAATGTTGCAACAGTTAAATAGGAAAATTTGGCTGGATATAGAGGATTTGATGCACCTTTTTCTCATGTAAGTTGTTTTGGAGGAGTCTAAAGACCTTTTTCCTGTGTATTTTGCAGACAAAATGGAAGTTATTGGAAATGTGATTGGGCCATAATACAGAAAAAACCTTCCTTTTTTTGCAGCAGAGAGGAGGGCAAGATCTTCATATTTTGGGGAATCAGTTGTACTTACTGTAGGGACTCTCACTGGGAGACAGACTGAAATTTTTTCATTTGAGAGAATGGGTAAGGATAAGGAGATAAAAATATTTCTTCATGAAGTGGCCAGTTCTCAGAGTAGCTTAGTCCGTACTTTGTCTTCTCACCATTCTCCAAGTATTTTCTAATCTCACAGAGTCACTACATTAGGGGAAGACAGGACTTTTTTTCATAGGCTTTCTTTATCCTAGTGTATTATTTTAGTTTTATATCAGACTTCTGGTAGAAGACACAAACTGATATACAACTTGCATTTGCAATCAGCCATGTGTTAAGATAGGCTTATTAAGCTGTTTCACAAAAATTGCAGATGTATACTCTCCTACATGAGAACAAGATACAATACTGAGAGATTTAGGAATTTGATAAGCATTACTGATTTAACATAGTGTAATTTTATAGAAAAGTGATTAGTTGTTGAAACATGTTAAAAAGAGTTTTAATCCACAGCATAGGTATACAACACTCTATGAATCAGACATTTAAAGTGTCCCATGCTGGAAATGACTATTGACATATTGGAAAATCACTACCTTCTTTTCTTTTTATTTTTTTTTTTTTAACCAGAAAATCTAAGATATGTTTCTGTCTCCTACAGATGTCATGCTTTATAACTCTGCAACAGATGTAATTTCTCATTTAATACCATACTCAAATTTTTTAAGAAACTTCATTGTGATAGGTGAAAGGATATTTCACTACATAGAATTTAGTTGGCTTATGAATATCTATAAACTTACTTTTCACAACTGCACAGCAGAAAACCAATTTCAGCAATTTTCATATGCAGGGCATTATGAGGTTTTCTGTCCTTTCCCTATTAATTTTTTTTTCTTTAGAGTCTAAAAAAAGTTACAGTATCTTCCTCCAGTGTTCTAGAGCCTGCCAAATACCAATTAGAAAAACATCAGGCTCTTTGCAGACGACCCTTCAGCCATCACACTGACAAAATA
The DNA here is from genome assembly GCA_013400415.1 of Scytalopus superciliaris. Taxonomy (NCBI): domain Eukaryota; kingdom Metazoa; phylum Chordata; class Aves; order Passeriformes; family Rhinocryptidae; genus Scytalopus; species Scytalopus superciliaris. The sequence goes on from VXBX01008476.1 coordinate 99,606, forward strand.
ATTATAGAACTCGTAAGATTAGTCAAACTGCATTGGGAACAGGACACTCAGCTTTTGATACAAGTTGGTGGGCTATTAAGGAAGTAGCCAAGTAGCGACATGCTGTTCTGACACTTTTCTTATAACCGATGAATACAGAGTGACTCCTCTGAGTGAATGCCAAGGCATTGTGATTAGCATAATTAGAGCATACCTTTGTGGCACAATTATATCTGTATGAAGTTCCAGCAAGCAAGGCTTGGTTGCAATTGGTGATATGCCTCATTATCTAAATACACAGCTTCTGAATTCAAGGGCTGTCAAGTGAGATGGAGTAAAACTGCACTTCACTTGCCCTGGTATCGCCTGATTGAAACATTAAATACCTTTTTTTCTCATCAACTTAGAACTAAAGTTGTGCTTTGTGCCACCTTTATGCTTTGTATTAGAAGCTGAGCCAGATAAAACATTTTTCCTCTACAAAATTCCTGCAGTTGCCAACTACCTAAACAATAACACATGTAAGAATATCACACTAATTACTACACTATTGTAGGTCTAACTGAAGGGGCAGAGCACCCTTCAGTGCATGGCTTATTGTGCCTTTTCAAAGGCACTGGTATAATAAAGTGTGATGCAACATAGGTATGATGCCTGAAACCCAGGAGTTTTTAAAAGCCCTCACCAGAAAGTCTATTTAAAGAAAAGTAGTCTAGTGCATTATACAGTATTAACGGTTCTTGTTTTTCTAAAGAGAATCTTTCAAGCATAGAAAACTTTTCTGTTGATATCCTCTTGCTTAATGGCTCCAATTCTTTTCATTCCTTGCTTCACTCTGGGTCTAGCTTCTCCACTGCATCTCTACTTCAGACAAAAACGTGACCAAGGCTGCATTTATTGTGCTGAGTTGTTCAGTTCATGTTATAAAACATATTGGAAATCTATGTCTGTAGAAGGCTGAATTGGAGAGCAAATACCCAGTTAACTGTAAAGGGTAAACCTGATTAGAGTATGTCAAATGGGCTACAAGGAGGGCTAGCTCCTCCTCAGATAGCTCAGCTTATTCTACACAGCAATGGACTGTGAGTAGTCTGTTAACTCGTCTTAATAAGTCTTCCCCTGACTAGCACAGGAGTATAAGCAATGGTTGGACTGGTCTGAGAAACTGAAGAAATCTGCTGTTTCTGTTTTCTTCCTTAGACAAACAAACAAACAAACAAATGTACCTCCTCCAAACAAAAAACCTGTTGACAAGCCATTATGGATTTTTCAGTCAGAAATGCCTTGTGATTTTTGAACCACTTATCCATGTGCTGTATTTTTCAGTGGTCAAAGCTGTTCTGGTGAACTTCTTTTACATACAAAAAACTTAAAAAACCAAGAAAATGAGTTCTAAGACTGAAGTCCTGGTCCTGTGATAAGTCTTTTGTGGATGGTGGCAACACCTAAAGTTATAAATAACCTGGCTTTATTTTAGATTTGTATGATAACAGGAAATGTTACTTTTGATTTCTTTTTAATTTTTTTTCCCAGTCACTCTTTTTAAAGGCAAGAAAGGAAGCAGTGAATGGAAATCACATTTTTTGACCTCCCACACACATACTTATAAAGGTATTTTAGTCAAAGAAAAAACTCATACTTTCCATTCATAAATCTTTATTACATATAATGTTTGGTAAATGTGATTACAAAAATCCCTAATAATTAGTTCCAGGTAGCCAGGACCTGAATATACCTATGTAAGAAAAAGAACGAAGAGAACATAAATTAAAATAATTTATGTAATTTCAAGGAATTAAGCTTACTAGAAAGGATTTTTTTAAAAGGGATCTGATGTAGAACATAGATAAATAACTTGAGTAAGTCTGGAAAGTGTTCTTCAGTCTTGAGCAACAACTATTAAAATAAGTGTAGGAGTCTTACTCTCTTTTCACTGAAAAGTCTTGAAAGCTGTCAATGACTTAATATCATCAAGTTTGTAACCTTAATCTGATATTAAAAACTGATTTCTGTCAGATTTCAACATTGAGAATCCAGTTTTTCTCAACATCTATGTATTTTTATATAATAATGTTAAAAAAGACCAAATCTTACCCTAATATACATTTAACAAACTTTTCTTTTCTTTAGGGCCAGATACTGAAATATGGAGAATGTCTAGGAAGTCCAAATACCACATTTGATAGGGACATTCATTTAGTGTTTAATTTGAGCTGTGGTCGAGGGAAGAACCATGTAAACTATGCTGTTTGAGTGATCTTTGCTGCCTATTTTCCAGAGGCTGTAATGTACCGCTTGCCTCTCAGAATTTGGTCTAAGGATAGATAGAACTGAAGAGTTGCCTCACCTTAAGCTGAGTACTCAAAATGCTTTCTTGTTCCTTTTGCTAAAGCATGTGTCTATCTAATTTAATTATTTGTTTCTGTGTTTTAATTTTAAAAGTTTCCAGGTACTCTCTAGTTTTCTAAGTCTTCCCATATTTGCACTCATTTAAGCTTTCCAGATCTAAGAGTTTCTCCATCTGCTTTTGTTCCCATAGTGTGTAAAGAAGAAAGATGATGGCACTGTGCCTACACTGGTACAGAAGAGTGAGACCTCTCTCTCACCCCTGGTTTTCATGGGCAAACTCTGAGTCTGAAGCTCCTCTTCAGGGACATGGCTTTGCTCTGACTCTGTGGTCACAGCCTTCCCTTGTCCCTAGAGTGTGAGGACCCGTGTCAGATCTAAAGGCCTACACGTAAAGTGTCTTCAGATTTTCCTGGGATGGTCTAAGCAACTTTCAGCTCAATAAATATGACTCAGCCCAGTACACACTCTGAGTACTGGACATCTCCCATATCCTCTACAGACATTCTCCAAAGCATACTTCACATTTAGAGAAGAGCAAATGTCATATTTTCCAGTACTGTCATACTAGTTTTCATTTATATACAACAACCACAGAAAGGCTTAAGCTCTGACTATTCATTTATAACTATTGTAATATGTAACATAGTAACATTGTAATATGTACTATAGTAATATGTAACACTATACATATACACACAATGGCACAGTAAGATACATGCAGGAATATAAACAGTTTGTCCTAAGCACCTAACAAATATTTTGTAGGAAAAGAAATGCTTCTTTCTGGACTGTAGTCTTAGAACAGGAAAGATTTCAAAACAAAACAGCATAATTCAACAAGAAATTGGCTTTCTGACATGAAGGAGGTCCAAAACCCCATTCATAATGAATATAAATTTTGCCAGTCCATTGCTGAAGCCAAGACAAATTAAGCCTATAATAGATTTTGTCCCTTTTCTAAATTTCATAAGTATATGCTGTTATTCCAAACACAATATGACTGATATATGCTTTTCAAATACAAATAAATTAAAATGTGTAGAGAAAGAGAAAATCCAACACAAAATTTTGCACCATTCACATATTCCTCTTAAGGACCAAGATCAGCTTCTTGGAGAAGATAAGACCAACATATAAAATTTAAACTCTTTTAGATGATGTTGGACCTTCCCTATAACTGCAGCATCTCACAAGGTTATTAACTATTCTGAAGCTGTTAAAAAAGTGATGCAATGAATTAGTACACTTCATTCTGTGAAAGGTTTCAGGCAAGTTGTGTGACTACGGTAGTAAAACTTGTAGTCTTCATCTGTACAGTACTGCAAAGTTTATATAAACATTCATGCAAAGAATTAGTCATCAAATTCTCCATTCTCTGGCATTAGCCAGGATACTGTATAAGTTGTGGAATGTTTAGCAACATTTGAAAAGGGTTGTTTCTTTGGGATAAGCACACACTTTTGTTAGTTACATGACAAGTCTTTTGAACTAGACATATACTTCATACTTGACATGAACTCTGCTATATTAATGTGTTTGTTTATGCTCAGAAGTTTTATAACTTCTGTTATAAGGTTTGAACAACTTTTAAGTATTCAAGGTCCAAACTATAGGTCACCTCCCACAGAAAACATTGTATCTAAGTCTTTTGAACAACTTGTAAAGAACATTATTGTTAAGACATGTCTTTTTCAACAATTTCTCTTACATTTGAACAGACAACTGAAAAAAGTATGTTGTGTTTTTTCTTCATTGTTTTTTTGTTTTCAAGACTGGAGTGCATGAAATGCCTGATGTACTGGAGAATGATTTTGAAGTGGAGGACCTAGTGCTGTGCCACTACTTGCACTTGGAGACCAACTGTGCCAGTTGCTGTATTGGAAAAAATACCTGCTGTGAATCTAGTCTGCATGTGTTGCTTAATTTCCTGAATTATCATATTCTCCTAATCAGTTTCTGAGTTAAGGACCCAAATTGAGGATCCAGGTGAGCAGCAAGGATTTAATGTCTAGAATGAAATAGTCTATTTTGTAATTTTTTTTGCTGTGCAATCTACTGATGCATTTATTCCATGTATCTTGTCTTAGCCACTGTACACTTCTTTTGATTCCACTTCATCTAATTGATCTAAATGATATTTCACAGCCTCAAGAGACTTAAGCAGTACTATAATAATCAGATGAGGGCACATCTACCAGGGATCTGCAAAATAAATAAATTTGTCAGAACTGTAAGTGGAGACAGTTGAATTGTTCAGTATGAAGGAAACATTTACTACATTTCTCAGTATTTGTGTTTTCCTTGAATTGGCCATGACTGTGACTAATTTTTTCATGTATGTATCTGCTTACATACCAGATGTTTTGAAAAATAGATCTTGATTTGGCACCATTAAATAATGCTCACAGATTTCTTAAGCACAGGATCAAGGTTGGATTAGACCTGTAAGTTTTTATTTTTTTATATACTCCATAAAACATGTATAAAGATTTAAGATTTATGTTGTAAGATTGGTCACAAAATTACACAGATCTTTCCTTGTCTATTGCACTCAGTTTGTTGGAAAAACAAGAGGGAGAGATTTCAAAACCAGAAACAGGCTTCTCTTGTGCTTGAGAAAGACATGTAGGAAAACATTTTTATGGAAAACAATACTGTGACCTGGTGTCTGTGAATAAAATCCTCATTTATTGGTGCCAAACATCTCTTGAAACAAAATGCAAGTCCACAAATCAAAGAAGGAATAACTCAATTAAATGGCTTTTGGAACACTGTATCTTTTTAATGATAACTGAATTGTAAATTTGGATGGGCATGAATGCTTGACAACTTGATTACTCCAGTTTGGATGCTAACATATGATAAACGAGTACTACTTCTTTGTGGCTGTACAAATGTTTTAAAAATACTGGTGATAATGCTGTAGTAGTATACTGAAAATAATTTGAATGGTCTGATGTTATCTCAAATCTTCTTTCAGAGGAAATCCTGCTGTTAAAAGCAAGTTCCTATTTAAAAGATAGCATCCACTGCCTGTCAGCATTAAGGGCCTACTTAATCACTTATTTATGGTCACTAGAGCAAGCTTAACTATGAGTTTTGAGGTATAGCACATGTGCACTTGGTCTATATCATATTTTCTCCACATGCTAACTTTTTCTGGTGTTGGATTTCTTCATATATTTGGTTTAACAAGCCAATGTGGGTGTTATAGGAGTTTATCAAATTGCTCAAGTATGACTTCACATTGATAAAAACTGCTTCTCATAATTTTCTTGTGCTTATTGTGCCTGAAAATTATTTCAAGGATTTTAGAAGAACTTTTGCTTCTTGGAGTTGTTCAAAGAAGACTAGCTTAAGAAACTAATCTGTTGCTGTTTCTAATGACACATTATTATTTTTATTAGTCTGGATGACCTTCACAGGTCACTTCCAACCAAAACTGCTCTGTTTACCTGTACTACCTGCTAGTGGTGGCCAGTAGGATCAGACTAGTGGTATTGTCATGTACTTTCATTCAAGGACTTTGCATAATCAAAAGAGAATTGGAACTATGTATTTCAGATTAGGCCAGAATATACAGTTTCTTCTTGTAATGTTGTTGTAGGGCAGTGGGCTTGTATATTCCTTACTCTTTTGGACATATGTGGGCCTCCACCAAATAACCAGATGTTCTACTCATTTCCCTGTCCAGTCATCAGCTGGAAGTTGATGTACACATTTCTCTTATCCTGTAGCTTGTCTCATCCCTTGTTTTAAACCAGTTTGTTACATTCTTCATTTTCCCCTTTTATATGGTCAAAGTAACTCCTGTCAACCTATTGTCAACATAACCACAATCATCTTTCTGTGCAGTATAGTGGGAAACGCCATGTATCTAAGCTTGTCAGTAACTGTGTTACTAAAGTCTAATAAAAAACTAGTAGTCTAATAAAGAAAGTTCATTATATTCTTTCTGTCCCAGCATATATGTTGCCACTAATTCTTAAGTAGCACAATCCCACCACCACCACCCATACTGTAGTTCCTGAGCTAAAGGAGTCATTCAAAGTAGAGCCTAAATTTTGATGTAGTCTGTAATCCTCTGTGTATTTGTTATGCATTGCATTTTGACCATAGATATGTAGCTTTTCTTTCTCTGCCTCTTCTGAGACTTTGTTCAAGAACTTAGCACAAGTTTCTTATTTTCCATATTTTGTAAATTGAGACAACTCTTGAGGACATTAGGACAGCACTGCTGAAATACATGGTCACTAATGAGCACATAGTCACTGTGAGAAACAAACCTCAGTGGAATAGCATTCTGGGGTCTGCTCAATTCCATTCCACTCAAGCACCTACAGAACAGACACCCTTGCATAACATGAATGACTAACCCAGATGAAATTATTTCCTCCTTGTAATTTTAGAAGCCCATTTATTATCAGTTTCATTTGAACTCTGAAAATGGCACACATGCATTCTTCCTTTTTTAAAAAAATTGTCACCTTCCTTAGCCAATATCTATTATAAATGAAAGAATAACAGAGATTACATGGCAACTGCTTCCAGATTTGCTAATTTAATTAGTGGCTAATGATTTTTAACAATTTTTTTTAATGCTGTTTTAGTGTTAGATAGAACAGCAAAAAAAATTAAGTTTACTTAATCATCATCATCATCATCA
>VXBX01008478.1:0-24532 GCA_013400415.1 Scytalopus superciliaris
CAACAAGGGGGTGTCCATGGAGACGTCTGAATATTCAGAGTTGTGACTTTAGTCTTTGCCTGATCCATAACTCTCAGGACTGCAAATTCAACCAGTGCATGACCACCACAGCTAAGGCTGCCTGTAATCTTGATGTTCCTGTTTATATCAATTGCACTGTAGCTAGAGAAAGAAGGCTTTGTCAACAAGCTACCTTTGATTGGGTCACCTGTAGTAAATTCCAATCACTAAGTTCCCTCTATTGCCTTGGTCTCCGGTTCTTGCTCATAATCTTTCCAACTGCTAATCACTATTCTTCAGAGGCAGCTCTCACATTCTATCAGTTTCTTGGTGTCTTTAACATTTGTTTAATATTTAAACGAGAATTTATTCTGCAGTTTGAAGTAAAGTGAGGATTAAAGATAAACAAACAAACAAACAAAAAATCCCATAGTGGCAGTTCTAAATATGCATTACAACATAGAGTTGCACTTCCTTGAGGATAGGTTTTTAAGAGAAACAAAGAATTTTCATCTGAAAATTAAGAATAATATTTTTCCAAGAAGCTTTTAAAAAGGAAATACTTCCTTTAAGAACACATACTTTTTTTTTTCAATGTGATTTTCTCCCTCCTTCGTAAGCATGATTATCACAACATTGCATTTACTACCACTTTTAATATATTTTCATATACATTTATATTTCTTTTTTTTAATCAGTACATATACTACTTAAGCTCCAAAACTGGATTTAACTTTGAATGAAACTCAGATTTCAGAAAATCAATATTTTTAATGTGTCTACAATCTAAGTTTTTTTACATATTTACAGACTTCCTAATGTTGCACTTCAAGTAGCATATTAATTGATATGTATTTTAAGAAATTGAGATAGCTCAGTTTGCATGATATTTTAGTATAAGATTTTCTTGCATATATCTTCTAAATCATACACACACATTTTATTAAATACCTCTTGTGATAGAGGAATAATTATTCACCATGCAGTGTATATGTAGCTTTTTCTCAAGTTTTAGTAATTTGACATGGTTTCCTGAGAAATCAACTCCTATCCATCAACCCCTTCACAAGAGAAAAAAGTATTCCATGAGTTAGGGAAAACTTATTTCTCAAAAGCAAAATATAAATTCTGATATTTTATATGTGAACTAAATATTCAGAAATTAAAATTATCTCATTATAACTTAAGCATCATTGTCATTATCACTAAATTTACAAGCTAATACCTACTCTACAAAAACAATGCCTGATAGCCAAGAAATAATTTAAGTTTCTCTTGATCAAAGACTGTGTGACTGAATGTCTTCTGTTTTTGTTGCAATTGGGAAAAAAGTTAACTCTACTTTTGCAAGATCAGTCTGGAAGAAAAAAGACAGCACAGAAAGAACCGTGCCTCACCAATACAGCCTGTGGAGACTTTCCACTGTGCCTTTTGTGACCGGACTTGCCTATCGCGCATTGGCCTTTTTAGCCACCAGCGCGCTTGTAGCAAACGTGGGTAGAGCCCTTCTCAAATCTTCGTTCGCGAAGCCCAGCCATGATGATGACTTTTGCAAGATGAGAAAGAAAGATCCAAACAGTGCTATAACTCTGTAGTAGAGGCATTCTCTAATTCTGTTTTATGCAGTAGACCTTTGGGGTAATTAGCTGGATGAAGCCCTAATCCTCACTTTTCTTTCATTTTAGATGGAATAATTTGTCCCAAATTTACAGACAGTATTGTTTGTTAAGGTATTCTGGTTTTGACTGGGAATAGAGTTAATTTTCTTTATAGTACCTGGTACAGTGCTGTGGTTTGGACTTAGTATGAGAATAATGTTGGTAATACACTGATGTTTAAGTTGCAGCTAAGTAGTGTTTATGTCAAGGACTTTTTGGTGTCTTATACTCTGTCAGTCTTTTCCACGGACACCCCCTTGTTGCAACTTCCTTGCCCTTATGAGGTTGCGAGCTATGTTCATGGTGGTTTGTGCCTCCAGTTGGGTCTCCCATGCCAGTCAGGTCTCAACTGAAGGGTCAGACAAAGTGTGTCCACGGGTAGGATGGGCTCGCCAGCCTCCTGGCAACCATCCTAGGAGAAGGACAACTCTTAACTCCAAACCTGGGCAGATGGAGCTCACTTAGCCCTGTAAGGCCATCCATCTATGAGAAGGATACTCTAACTAAACCTACATCCTGAGGACTTCGTTGTCACCATCCAAGCTCACTAGGCCCTGGCAGATGAACCTTAGGAGAAAAGGGTGGGGCTAGTCCCACGCATGTTGTGCTGCACCTAAAAAATCCACTGCACAGGCTTGAAGGCTAAAAAAACGCAGAAAAAAAATACCACCAGAGGAAACTTTCCACTGTGCATTTTCCAACTGGACTTGCGTATCTTGCATTGGCCTTTTTAGCTACCAGCATGCTTGTAGCAAGTGTGGGCAGAGCCCTTCCCAAATCTTTGTTCGCAAAGCTGAGCCATGATGACTCGTCAGTAAGCAGGTCCACAAGAAGCCAGGAGGGAACATGGCCAGGACCGCTGACCTGAACTGGCCAAAGGAATATTCTATGACATAAAACATTATCTCAGTATAAAAACTGGGGAGCTGTCTGAGAGGGGCCATCTGCTGCTCTGGGATGGGCTGGGCATCAGTCAGTGAGTGGTGAGCAACCACAATGTGCATCACGTGTTGTTCTTGGGCTTTATTCCTCTCTCTCTTTTCCTTTTTCATTACTATGATTACTGTTGTTGTTATTATTATATTTTACTTTATTTCATTTATTAAACTGTTCTAATCTCAACCCACAGCTTTCAGCTGTAACAATTCTCTTCCCCATCCCGTGTGGGAGCATGGAGTAAGCAAGAGGCTGCATAGTCCTTAGTCTGGGACTAAACCAGGACAGTTTAACTGTACAAACTTTTTGCATCTTTTCAATATGCCTAATACAGTTCAATCATTTCTTCCCAATAATCCCAATATTAGCAAGTACTACTATTTCTAGTAATCTTCTGTTTGTGTAGTAGTAAATTAACACACAGATATTTTTATGTTTAACACATAAGCAGTCATTAAAAAAAATAAAAATAATCATACCTCTCCCCCTGCTCTCCCAAGTGAAGAAGATAATTTTTGTGCAAAGGCATAAAGGTCTTATACAGATGTGCACAAGCAATACAGTGGATGAACCATGAAAAATAATCATGTCTCCTTATAGTCAAATAATTACTAAAGTTACCTCAACAGTTCAATTTTGTTAGTGCAGCCATCTCACGTCTTGGTAGGTTTATTTTTTGTTAGTTTTTTGGGTTTTTTTTCCCCCCATTTATGCTCAGTTGCAAAAGTTCTAGAAGCATTGTAGAATGGGGTTTTTTTATGTGCTCTATTTACATGGTGTCTTACATCTGAGAGTTCCCCCATGAATAAGACATATAGCAGCTGCTGCTCTCTGTGTGAACTCGGGAAAAAATAATTAGATTCCACCTATTTTAAAACCATCTACAAACTTATTTGATATTGTTACTTTATGTCATTATCATACTCATGATCCATATAGGGATCTGAGGCTAATGAAAAAACAAACAAACAAAAAATCTTAAACCACTTGAATCATCTTGCCATCAGACGGAAAATGCTTGCCTTATTCAAAATGTGGAATTTATGATTCTGAATATATCATGTGATGTACAAAAAAAGACACATTTGAAAACTTATTTCTTTACATACAGCAATATTGAGAATATACAATCAGTATGTAGAAATAAATTTTGAAGTTAACTTTTGCATTTTTAAAGATGTGAAAAATGTGAGTAGAAGTAATGCTGGCAGACTGTAGGGTTCTTGAAGCTAAGACTCGTCCTGCCTCTGGCACATTGTTTTCTGGTAATGTTCCTTGAAATTAGTTTGCCTTGTAACTATGTCTTGTACTGTTTTGGAATGAAATAGCTGAATTTGTCCAAATAGCCAAGGAACGAGTTAACAGCTGAGTAAGTGTCCACTTTAAAGGACCGAAGCTCATTCACTATCACTTTTTGTCAGTGTAAATGCACACAGAAGCTTTATTTCTTGTATTCTATTTATTTATTTTATCTATTTAAAATTATATATCTATAAGCATAAACCATCCTATTTTTAAAAATGGAAAGCATATTTTTTCCTTTTTGAGATTCAACAGAGAACGATCATCCGAAAAGTGAATGAAATAAGACACAACTCCATCAAGTAGAGATTGAGTCTTCACTTTCTGAACAAAGCAAAGATATTAAGAATATTCCCTTACAGGCTGGATCCTCACTACCCACAAGCAAAATAGAGCAGTGACTTTGAGGTGACATGGAAATAATACTAAGCAAGAATCAACTGTCCATAATTATCTATATACAGGCATTTTAGTTGCTGTAGGTCTTGTCTCCACTAGCTACTAACAAAAACACCTTCTGAATTTGTGACAAGCCTCTGTTGTAACTGCTGACTCACATGTCTATCTCACCTTCAGCTGCCTCAAGCAACACACAACAAATGTATTTAAAAATCTAAATTCTGCTTGAACTACCTTCTGGGGTGGGATTCAGGTCTTAGATATCAAGTTTTGTGTTTAGATGTTAGGAAGAAGATGTCTAAATGTTAAGGAAACTTCCCTGTCTGACCATTCAGGAGCCATTTTGCCAGTCACACTTGCACCACCTGCACTGGGACTGAGGCCCCTTTGCAGCAGCTCTACCCCCCACACTACCCCAGTCAGAACAAGTTTCTTCACCAGCTTGACTACAGGTTTCCCATAGCAGAGACTCAGACATCTTGATCCTGAAAATAATTGTAATCTTGGTGCAACACATAAATAACAAAATAACACCTCGAGCTGGTTCCACTGAGGAATGGCCACAAACAAAGGAAACCCCTGGCTTTTATACCCTCATAGTTTAGCACACAAAAATCAGGGCTCAAAGGCTCCAGCTGTTTCTCTGGGTATCTGGTCACCTGGCTGCTCCACAGGTCTCTGTGCCATTTGCTATGCAAAGACTGGGCAGTTCACAGCCTCTTGCCCTGGCTCTGTTCACCCCGGAGCTCAGTCTGTAGTTAGTACTGCAACTGCACCCTGAAATACCTGCACTAAATGTATTCCTCAACAAAAATGTGCACTAAATCAGTAGAAATCCAGAGATGGATTTACTTACACAAAACAAAGCAACCCTGAGATGCCTTAAGTCATCTAATACGTCTGTCCGAGATGAGAGAAAATGACATATAACTTACAGGAGATCTGTGTCATTCATGGATCTGGAGGCGAGAAGAATGTTCCACAGGCTCTAAAATGACACTAGATGCCTGCATTTGGGCAGGTGGATGAAGACTTAGTCAGTGATTATTTCTATTGACAGTTGTGGAATTTCAGACACCCACCACACATGCAAGAAACTAAATTTAGGCAAATTAATTTGGAACTTGGTCTCATCTCTAGGGAAACCGTAACCAATATCTGCTGTGATACTGTCACACAGGACTTTAGTGCTTGCTTTATCCTTCTAAAGTCATGCTAGCTAGCACACTGGAGGAATTGGAGAAAACTATTTTACTAAATAAAGCGTTCAAGAAGCATTTAGATGATAGTGTCAGGCACATGGTGTGACTCTTGGGGATGATCCTGTGCAGGGCAAAGAATTGGACTTGATGATCCTTGTGAGTCCCTTTCATCTGAGCATAATCTGTGATTCTATAATTCTGTACATATGCAGAATAGAGGACATACCTAAACTGGTTAAAGCTTCTCTCCCTTTTGTCTCCTAGCTGTGAAACAGTAAAAAGGGAGTGTTTCAATCCACCAGATGTCTTAAGAAGGGATAGAATCATAGCATCATTAAAGTTGGAAAAGACCTCCAAAATCATTGAGTCCAACCTTTGATGGAATACCACCATATTAACTAAACCATAGCACTAAATGCCACGTCCAGTCATTTCGTGAATACTTCCAGGGATGGTGACTCCAGCATCTATATGGGCAGCCCATTCTAAAGCTTAACCACTCTTTCAGTGAAAAAATTATTCTTGATGTCCAGCAAGAACCTTCCCTGATGCAGCTTTGAGGCTATGTCCTGTTGTCCTGTTGCTAGTTTCCTGGGAGAAGAGGCAGACTCTCACCTTGCTAAAACCTCCTTTCAGGGAATTGTAGAGTGCGATAAGGTCTCCCCCAAGCCTCCTCTTCTCCAGGATAACCAAACCCAACTCCCTCAGCTGCTGTTCATGTCTTGTGCTCCAGGCCCTTCACCAACATTATTGCCCTTCTTTGGAAATGCTCCAGCAGCTCAATGTTTGTCCTGCAGTGAGTGGCACAAAATGGAACACAGGATTTGAGTCCAGCCTCACCAGTACAAGGGACAGGGGGACAGTCACTGCCCAAGTCCTGCTGGCCACACTGTTTCTAACACAGGCCAGGATGCCATTGCCCTGCTTGGCCACTTGGGCACACTGTTGGCCCATGTTCAGTTGGGTATCGACCATCAGCCCCAGGTCCTTTTCCACTGGGCAGCTTTCCAGTCACTCTTCCTCAAGCCTGTAACTTTGCCTGGGGTTGTTGTGACTGAAGTGCAGGACTTTGCCTTATTGAACCTTATACTGTTGGCTTTGGCCCATTGATTCAGCCAGTCCAGATCCATCTGCAGTGTTTTCCTATCCTTCAACAGATCCCACCCAGCTTGGTATCATCTCTGAACTGACTGAGGATGCACTAGATTCCCTCATCCAGATCATCAATAAGGATATTAAACAGGATTGTACCAAATACCAAGCCCTGGGGAACCCCACTAGTGGCCTACTGCCAACTAGATGTAGCAACATTCACTACCATCCTCTGGGCCTGGGCATCCTGACAGTTATTAACACAGTGAGGAGTGCACTTGTCCAAGCTGTGGGTTGCCAGATTCTCCAGGAGTGTGCTGTTTCACATAACTTTCTCTTCTTCTTTAAGAATGCAAGAAACTTTGCTATCCTAATTGTGGGTTGGTTGTACCCTGTGAATTGTGCACTGATGTCCCCCCACCTGAAGTATCCAAAAAGGACAGTTAGAGTGGTTATTGTGATCTCTTCCTACCCAGTTCCCATGTGGTTTTTGTTTGGTTGGTTTTTTTTGTTTTGTTTTTTTTTTGTTTTTTTTTTAACACAATTGCTNCACGAATAAGAAACTAGACCTTTTCCCAAGGTGAAGTTAGAACACAGATGAGCACCTAGGGAAGAGGAGGTCACATCCTTTACCTTGCAGTATAGACATCACCAGCATGAAACAGATTTGACATTTAAATAGATAATGCTTACCTTTTTCATGTTTCTGCCATACTTCCACCTAAATTATAAAAGGATTGCAAAACTGTGGTGTTTCCACTGTTTGAAAAATATATCATATTAACTTCTTGAATCCAGGATTTAGAAACTTTCACCTGGTAATTATGTAGATGTGATGGATAAAAGGAGAGCAAGCAAAAAAGACAGAGTGAAATACAGAGATTAAAAGAGATGATTAAGACATTTTTTACTTCAAGCTTGATTCAATAGCCCTGGGGAATCTCATGCTTCATTAATGAGTGCTGCTGCTTAGCCATCTTACTCCTGCCTAATGAGAAAAATAGGTCCAGAGAGATCAGTTCAAAGTTAAGTGCTTCAAAGACAGGTTGCATTTAAAACAATTTTCCTCTCAGCTTCCCTAGTCTGTCTCCATGGCATTTTTTTCTTTCTGTCATCTAGTATTCCTGAGCATGAACCATGGGAAAGGCTTGAAATGAACAATCACATTATGCAAGGAACTATTTCTTGGCCAACTTTTTCAACAAATATGGTTCCCTGCTCTTAATGTCTCTGCCCATATTTAATGTCTCTCTGTCATTAGTTTTTGCTTTCTGCTTTACTACATGTTTGTTTCCTTCCAGTGACAGCTGGGAACTTTTATTTCTGGTAGCCAAGAAGCACCAGTACCTATGCGATATAGGTATTCCAAACCTGTAAGATGATTCCCCAGCCCCTTCTGGCCCTATTTTTTATATAGGAGAACTGTGCTTTTGTGTAATCTGTAGTCAGGACATACTCCAAATACTTCGTATGGACATGTGATTGATCGTTTGTTTACAGCCTTTCTCTCAGCTCTCTAATTAATATCAGAGTTCTATACTTATCTGAAAGTCCACAGATACATGCACAGAAGCATATAAGTATATGAAGAATTGCAGATCTGAAAATATTTTAAGAATAGAAAAGAAAATCTTACCTTTACAGTCATCATCATCATCCTGTAGGCAAATAAACCCAAGACATAAATCCAAGAAATAATCTGAGTAAAAAGGATGTATAAACTCTTCCCTAACAGTAATCTGGATAGTTAATTTGACAATAATAGATTTCAATATATATGGTTTTGTATACTGCTTTTAAGTCAACTACTATTTTTTTCCCCCCTAGTGGCTAAGGGGAATCAAGTGCTTGTGTTGCATACTAAATTCTTATTCATCAAAAGACATTAATTAACCTTAAGCTATCCAAATATATATTGGCCCACAGGTATATTGGTAAATTCATTAGCTGAAAGTTTACTACATGAAGGAGAACAGCTGTACATTTCTTAATGATTCCTGTAAGTGATGTTTTCAGTATAGTGTAATTCTGGCAATGGCATTCTTTAGCTGAAAATGCTGATCTTCTAGATTCTATTAAAATCATTCTCAAAAGTGCTGCCCTAAAAAGGCATGACTTCTGGGAATGACCACTTAATTGCAGAAATTAGCATAAAAAGAATTTGAACTACAGAAAAGGCTAGTTCTCAGGAAGTTCTGAACTGCCTAAAATGTCACCTGCCTAGTCTTACTATGTATGATATCATGAGTACTCAAAGTATGATGATGTCTGTATTGATTTGAAATAATTTTTATTTTCATCACTTGTTAATGTACTGTAAACCTTTTTAATAAATTGTCTACAATATCATCTTAAAACATTTTTACTATGTCTGTTCTTTCTATATTAAGAAAAATGCATGCATTAAATAAAACTAATGTATTGCAGTCTGTCTTTTATTGACACAGGTCTTGCAGTGACAACATGCTACTGTGACACTCATGTTTAATGACATGTTTCTAAAATATGTCAGACTCTTGAGAATATCACCACCTGTTTGCCATCCACACCAGTGCAGCTGCACACTAGTCTACCTCTCACAACAAGAGATTTTTGATGTAGATCTGTTTTCTGTGATGCAAGGGGTCTTGCCCACAGTCAGCGAAAAACTCCAGGAAGCAAAAGCAGCTGATTGCTGCTATGGAGATCTAATAATCTGCAACAAATCTTTAGCCTGTGACAAAAGTTCATGCTGTAGAAAACTAGAAAAGCTAATCAAACCCAGAGAAATCCACAAGCATAAAATACAGAAATTGCCACTGTGCTGCACTCTTGTAATCACACTGTATGCCATTGTACTCATACTAGGGCTAGCTGGACTGAGCTTCCTATGTTTCACATGAAAGCCAAACATCAGGAAAATATTTCTATTTCATGTTTCTGTTCTATTCTGAGTGAACCTTTCTACTTATTTTTTTTTAATTTTTTTATGCTTTTATTTTCTACTCCCCAGAATGAACCTGAGGATTTGTATTGGGTTTGTGTGGCAACGTTTTGACAGTGTTAGGGGCAATAGCAGTGGCTGCTGTGAGAATCTGCAAGAAGCTTCCCCCGTCCATATCCAACAGAGCCAATGCCAGCTGCCTGCAGGATAGATCCACCACATGCCAGGGCTGAGCCCATCAGTGATTGTGATAACATCTTTGTGATAACATATTTAAGAAGGAAAAAAAAAAAAAATGTTATGGCACAGAAGTAATTGTGACCAGAGAAGAGGGGAGTGGGAATATGTGAGAGAAAGAACCCTGCAGACCCTATGGTCGGTGAAGAAAGAGGGGAAGGGCATGCTCCAGGCTTGCTTGGGCTCAGGTCCATTCCAGCTTGGTGGAGGTGCTTCCCGTCTACACTAGTGGACGACGTGTGCGGAGTGACATGACTAGCAAGGGTCATGTGTCTGCTCCTTTTGTTTGTCCCGTGCTGGGGACGAGAGGTGGCTCCTGGATGGAGGGAGTCCTGCTTCCCCCCTCCCCGCAGCCAGGACCACCCACGAGTGCTCCTTTCCCAACACCCTCCCCAGTTTGGCTGTGACAAGGGATTCACTCTTAAGGACCAGCTTCTCTGAAGAAATGTTGGAAAAAGTGATAGAGAACAAAACCTACTTTAACCATGACACTTACATGTTTGCTCCAGCAGACCTTTCCATCCTAAAATATATTAGTCAGGGATTCTGAAATATATATTCATGTGAAACTTCAAAACAAAACAAATCAAAGGAAATCAACCAACCAGATACTACCTCCCTACCCTCCAAGCAAACAAGTTCCTATGTCAGAATTTGGGATCTGTTAATGGTATAAAGCCAGCTATATAATAGATTCATTATACAAGGTTATGCACCTTGCATGTTCTAGAGAACAGAACAGAGTGTTTAAGGAGATTATATGCTCACATTTATGCTTATTATTTTGTCCATGGGATGTATCATTTGCATTGTAAAATAAAGAATCAAATCAACAGCAATTTCACCAAAGGTCATATATTATGTAAAATTCCATCCTGGATTTCCAAATGCCTTAAAAAAAAAGCCTTTACCAAAATATTTTCATTTTTTGGTTAAGGGAATTCCAGAATCTTAAGTGGAAACCAATTCCCTGATTTTGCCATCTAAAAATTGGATATATAGCCAACGAATCACCTTAAAAGAGTTTCTATTAGTCAATAAATGAATTCTGAGTGACATCATTTAGATGACTAAAGTTGGGTAAGATTGATCCCACACAAATGACTGAGGATAAGAACATTCTTCACATACACATTTTTGTTGCAGAAAATTGTTTGCTACTCAATGTCTTATTACAAAATTATTTTTAGCTCTTTGTCTTTATACCCCTTTTTTATAATATGTAACATATAAAAGTATTTCTTTTCCTTGAAAGATGAAAATTTACTTCTAGAAATTTAACTTGTTGATTTATATTTCAAAATATGATTCCAGTCATCAGTATAAGTAACATTAAATATAATTAAATAAGATCTTTCTAAGTTTACTCAAATCCCAGAGATTTTGCAGTGGGATTCACTTCACAATGCTTAGATGTTGACCCTAGACAGCTACTGAAGGGATTACTGCATGATTTCCTTCACTCATCAGATTTTCAGAGGAGCTTTAGGCATCTAAAGTAAAGTAAAAGGAACTGCACTTTCACTGTTCGACAAGTCAGCAGTTTGCCTGAAACTTAAACCATCATTCAACATGTTCAACATTGAACTTACATGTATTCCTAACATGCTCATACAATATTTGCATGTATAAATTAATACTATAACTTCATATATTCTATATGCAACCTATACTAAAATGTATATTAGCATCTAATGCATCAATAATTATAAAGCATATTAAATTTGTTTATTAGCCTCATAAATTAACTTACTGGAAATCTAATAATCAAAATAAGGTATAAACCAGTGGTATCTTTATGCAGACCAGACCTGACAGAATATTCAATTAATCAGGATATTTTAGATGAAAAAATAGTCCTTTTTATTACTTTTCCTGTCACAATTGCCACACCAATTTGTATCTAGTATGCGTTCCAGCTGAAATCTAGTATGTCTTTTACATTAAAAGGCAGCGAGTGCACAAATTTCTACCTTTGGTACCTTTTAAAAGTTAGTTTTTATGTAAAGGTTAATTTTTATCTTGTATATACTCTATACCTGTATTGTGTATATACACAGACTTATATTGTATATAGAAATATAAGCAGAAAATGGAAGGGAATAAAATACTAATATATCCCCTTACAGCTCTTGTACACAATCAGTTAGTCTCCAGTATGCACACCTGGATCTAGGAGTGCTAAAGCACTCGTATGCCTGCAGATATAGGTGTAGTCTTACTCACCTATCTTGCAGGAATTAATTATTTTTTACTTAGAAAGTTTGTATTATTGCACACAGACAAAACCAGTGCAACTAGCTTAAACTAGGCAAATGTTTCTGGGTTTTGCTTGATTCTAATTTTCAGATAGAACTGAAATAATTAGTTTGAAAGTTATTAATTAACCAGGTAGCTATGCCTGACTATATTTAGTTAGTTTGGGTGTCTGTTATTTTCAGGAATCTCTTTAACATGATACCAAAAGGTTATGTAAAATATCTATTCAAAGTATCCTCTGAAGACAAATGATAACATTTTTCTGCTTAACTGTGTAAAACTTACCATTGTTCCAAGAACTGCTCAAGCATATTAATATCTAAGCCTCAATAAGTTGCCATCTCACACTCTTCCATATGGCAAATATTGTTTCAGCAGTTATTTGCAGAATGTGTGTCAAACCAAAAAATTAATATCTACAGATTTTATGTGTGTGAATATGGGAAAGCATGGTTCACAGTCACCACTACTAGTAGTTTCACAGCATTTATTTTGTTCATTCCATTATGTACTGTGATAAAGTAGACAGCTGAAGGAGTCTGAGCTGATCTGTAGGACCACCTGCTGCTGCAACGTCTACAGTGTGCAGTGAGGATGCAGTAGGTTATATGAGGTCATTATGTATATATATTATATATATATGACTGTTATCTTAAATATGGTGGTACATGCCTACCATAACAATCTTTGACATCAGATTAGGGAAAGACTAAATATACAACATAGTGCTTTGCAAATATTATATTTAAATATTTTCCAGATTAAAAAGAGGAGACATTCTGTAGTTCCTGTTTGTTTCCTTTTTGAAAAAAAAAAAAAAAATCCCATCTTCCTTTTCTCACAGTAAATTAAGGCATAGTTGCCTATATTGGTATATATTCTGACAGACATGTAAGTTTGACTGATAGCTTGCAGTTCCATGTGTCTGGCTATTTCCAAATGCTTATAAAGGGTTTGAAAACAGTTGCAATACAAAAAGGTGTGTTTCAAGATTCACCTAAGGTGAGCCAATAATGAATAACATGGACAACATTTTTGGGAGCTGAAATTTACCTATTTATCTACCAGACACACTGTGTTGATTAAAGTCTCCTACATTGTGTTTAAGAATATTCAGCATTTCACTAAAGTGGTATGCAGAGTATCTAGCATGCTGACTGTGAAGCTGATTCTGGTTACATATTGGAGAATCAGTACGAATTGGAATATCCTAAGTACTCTTCCTTTATGGAGCTTAGGTATCTTACATTGATGGATGTCTTGTCCATCTTGACTAGCAAATAATCCATGCTACATGTTTAAACAGTTTTAAGATTTTCTTTTCTCGGCAAATATATTAAATAATGGACTATAAGATTACTCTCATCAGTGTTCTCCACATCTTTATTTATCACCTCATTCAACTGTTATTCTTTTTTTGAAAGCTGAAATATTTCTGGGAGTATTTATGGAGTGCTTCATCTCTGATGTAGAAGTATTCAGAGGAAATATTCTAAAACAGAACTGGGTAACCAAATTTGTGTTGCTTAGAAGCTGTGTAATTGTAATACTCATAAAAATTCTGAATAAAAGCAAGATGCATTCTCCAGACTTTTTTTTAAAAAGAAAGTGGCAATTCTCACTTGATACTGTGTACAACTGAATTGGTTATTCATGCACAGAGTATGCCCAGTAGGTTGAAACGCATGAGCTTTTCGGTGGAAGACTGCCCTGTTTCTGGACATGGACTCTACTTAGTGAATATAGAAGTATGAATTCTTCTGTTTGTCAAGGTGAAACACTTATGAGCATGTATAAAAATAGAAAGGTTGTTGCCTGAGACATTTCACAATGAAAACATGAGCCTTCCATGGACCTCAGTCTCCCACATTAACAGCTGTAATTATTTTCAGGATCACAGGTGATTTCAGATATTTAAATTAAATAATCTTCCACATCTTGCTAAGATCTTAATGTAGGAACCTAAACTTTCTGACATCCCACTGATATTTTTAAATCCTCTTCAACACCCAGATGATATTATTCTGTGCAAATGCTCCTTGTCCAGCACAATCAGACTTTCTGGGGGTTGCTTTGTGTTTGTGTTTTTTTCTATGGTTTGTTGCTGTTTGGCTTTTTTAAATTCTTCTTATTATTCTACTAATTATGGCTTTAGGTATTTCTAATTCTATCCACAAACACTGTAGAAATATATAAGCACTGATAAGAAGCTGAAGCCTGATTAAACCTAATTGGACTTTTAATATCCCTGCTGTTATAATCCTGTACTGCTAAGCAAACTGGAGGAATGAAAAACATCATAGCATGGTCAGCTTTGAATTGTTATGAAGTTTATGTCAATCTAAGAGTGATAAGTTAAACCTTAGGAAACACACTTATTTGATAAGATAATTACCTCAGCTTGTAATATACTGAACATTTAATAAACTTTTGTTTTCAGAAAATATCTCAGTATGTGTAGGATCTTGCAGCTTCTTCTGCTCGAACTCTGTGATGGTTGACCTTGGCTGGATTCTAGGTGCCCACAGAAGCAGTTCTATCACTCCCCTCTTCATCTGCAAAGAGGAGAGAAAATATAATCAAAGGCTGGTGTGTCAAGATAAGGACATGAAGAGATCACTCACCAATTATAAGGACTCATCAGACTCTTCCCCTGTTTCAGTGTGGGATCCCTCCCTCAAAAGACAATCTTCCAGTATCTTATCCAATATGAGTCTTTCCCATGAGCTTTGATTCTTCACTCACTGTTTCACCATGGGTCCCACATGGGGTCACAAGTCCTATTAATAGATCTGAGAGTGGACTCTCTCTCCACAGGACCACAGGTCCCGCCAGGAACCTGCTTCAGTGTGGGATTCCCACAGGATCAGAGCCTCCTTCCTGTACATCCACAGGTCCTTCACAGGCTTCAGGTGGATGTCTGGCCCACCATGGACCTCCATGGGCTTCAGAGGGACTGCCTGCCTCACCATGGTCTTCACCATAACCTGCAGGTGAATCTCTGCTCTGGTGTCTGGAGCACCTCCCACATCTCCTTCTTCACTGACCTTGGTAGCTGCAAGTCTGTTTCTCTCACATATTCTCAGTCCTCTCTCACATCTGCAATTGCTGTTCTGCAGTTACTTTTCACCTTAAATCTGTTATCCCAACGGTGCTACTACTGTCATTGATGGGCTCGACCTTGGCCAGTGGTGGGTCCTTCCTGGAGCAGTCTAGCATTGGTTCTCTTGGACATAGGGGAAGCTTCTGACAGCTTATCACAGAAGCCAGCCCTCCAGTCCTCCTGCCAGCAAAACTTTGTCATGCATACCCAACAGAACCTCACACTATCTCCATATTTTTTTAAACAAAGAGGACAGTTTTAAATCCTTTAATTTCTTATTCACAAGACACTAGGAAAAGATATCTCTAAATTCTCAGTAATTACTTGGACCTTTGAATCCTGTGCTATTTTTATAAAACACTATTTCTGGCCAGAATATCTGTGCATGAAATAGCCTTATGAATCATCCTGTTTTCCTTGTATAACCTTAAAATCAAATAATTGTAGCAGAACTTTTCAAGTGTGGTGCATAACAATCAAAATTGCAGCTTCTGAGCTCACTTTTTCATTGGCCTTTATTTAATAGTGTAGATATACTCAGTGAATCTAACCTAGTCTCAGTCTCTGATTAGGAGAGATTCTCAGTCTCTCATTTTTTAAATTTGTGAGCTTCACTCTGAAGCAGCTTGGGACAATTTCCCTGCTCTTCCAGCGAACAGCACTATTTTTGGTTACTACACTCAACAATTTTATTTGGAATGTAAATTTATACTTGGTATGATATACCTTCCCATTCTCATCCCATCACTGTTCATTTTCTTATGTTCTCAGAGTTCACAGAATATTCTGAGTTGGAAGAGATCCACAAGGATCATCGAGTCCAGCTCTTAACTGAATAGTCCATACAGAGATCAAACCTGCAGCCTTGGTTTTGTTAGCACCACGCTCTAACCAACCTGAAATAATATCTTCTTTCTTCCCTGATGCAACTCTATTTATAGACAGCAGTTGTGTTTTCTCTCCACCTTTGTTTTTCCAGTCTTAACAACACAAATGTTTTTGTGGTCATAACTAGTCTCTACAGTGGAGGGTGATGATGATGATGTAGAAATTACTGAAGGTTGTCTCAAATTTCTCTAGAAATGGAAAATAACAAAATCATAAAATGGTTGAGATTGGAAGGGACCACTGGAGATCATCTGCTTCACTCCAACTTCCATAGAGCCATCTAGAACAGCCTTTTCAGGATCTCAGGATGGATTTCTAATATCTCCAAGGGGGGAGACTTCACAAACACTCCAAGCAACTTGTGCCAGGACTCTGTCATCCTCACAGAAAAGTGTTTTCTGATGTTCAGACAGAACCTCTTGTATTTCTGTTTGTTGTCATTGCCTCTGGTCTTGTCACTGGGCACCACTGAAAAGATACTACCATAAAGATAGGTCTTTGTATGGGGATAATAATTTCCTCATAAAAATAATCTCCAGTCCACAAGCATAGTGCTAGTTTGAGAAAGCAAACCTTTTTTAAGAGTTCATACAGTGTCTTCAGGAAGGGTCTTTTGCATAAATCAGACACTTCTATACCACTGTCTTCTATGTGGTATAGACATTCTTTTAC
Source organism: Scytalopus superciliaris (assembly GCA_013400415.1). Taxonomy (NCBI): domain Eukaryota; kingdom Metazoa; phylum Chordata; class Aves; order Passeriformes; family Rhinocryptidae; genus Scytalopus; species Scytalopus superciliaris. The sequence continues at coordinate 16,672 of VXBX01008478.1, forward strand.
ACTTATGTCATATCTTAAGCTCTTTTTTCTCCATATCATCTTAATAGATCTCCCTAATGTATTCATAAGTTTCAAAATATAATAGTACATATCTGTCTGAAATGTCTTCTGAAATATCATGGTTTATTGCATACTCTTTTTACATTGCTTATTATTACTGTTTCAGTACCTTCACTGTTTACCCAGTAAAGAAAATGCAGTCATAGCTTATTCATGAAAAACTGGATTCCTCATGAGTTCCTACTAGCAGGCTCCCTGACAAGGAACCATTTACAGAATTCTGTTATATCAGGACTGTGTAGCACCATATACGTTACTGCACACAACAGTGTATTTTTCAGTGTGTGCATCAAATCCCTTTTGTATTAGAGACAATTTTTGGTGCTTTCACAAAATTTTGGATGTAAATTAAATGCTGCTGTACAAATTGAAGGGCACAAAAACTCTATATGAATGTACTGAGGCTACCGATTTAAAACTTTTGAAATGGTACTAATTTACTTACATACTTTTCTAAAGACTTTTTTTACAATGTCTTTTGAGGGAGGACATTAGTTATTTCTTTTCAGACTGGTTTACTGGCTTCTGACGTGTTTTTTTTTAATTTCATTTTTTCTTAGTAAAATACAGGACAGAGTATGAACTTTACAACTCAGATATCTGTAGAAATATTAATAGATAAATACAGCTCTGTTTTGACATTAACAGTAAGAACTTCCTTATTGTTCACTGTTTTGTTCACTTTTTTGTTTGTTTGTTTTGTTCTGTTTTTATTTGGATTTTAGGAAGTGTAAGGACTTTAAAGCCTATCTAAGTGACATAAGAGCACAAATTCCTGTATAGCACTTAAATTATTTTTGTATCATATTTGGAAGAAAAATAGCATGGAAATTATATGTGGAAGAGCCTTCTAAGAGAATTTATTATCTAAGGTCTGGCATAACACTTCAGAATTTAGGCAATTCCATAGCAATTTATTTATATCTAACCTCTGTACATTGAAGTCCCAGTTTCCTTCTAATTTGGGTGCATATTTTTGCTTCTTGACTTGCACTTGCTTGAATTATATTTTCTCATGCTTTGCAGACTTCTTCAGTGTATGGAAATGCCATAAAAACAGTATGATAAAGGAAAAGTTAGTGCAAAAAAGTGAAAGAAATATTCAGTAGAGAGAGGATCATGGTGACTAAATAACAAAAGATTGGGCAAATGCAGAATATCAATATTGATATAATTCAGAGGCTTAATTCCCATTTGTTTCCTCATTTTCTTTTCCATTTGTTCATTACTTAATTATTTCTTAACCCAAAACCCAGTAAATGTAACATTGCCATTATTGCCAGCCACAGGTTTAGTATTAAGTTTTAAACACCTCAGGCCTCAAACCTGTCAGCTTTTGTCTGAGCTTTTCTCGACCTGTCTGCAGTTTTGTTTTCACTTGATTTAACTGAAACATCATTTTTTCTAACAAGCAGACCTTCACAATTACCTTTTTATAAACATCATTTTTATATAGATATTAGTAGCAAGTAGTCACTCTGTGTAAAACAGAGTATTTATGACTGCAATTTATACTGATGTAGCACAAAGAAATAAATACTTGGCATGATTTCAAGGGCCTTGAAAGAGGTCATAGCATGCGTGGATGATGAGATGGAAAGCACAGGTTGTTACTGGTGATTACAAGCCTATGAATAACTCACCAATCATCAAAGAAAGAAATAGAAGTTGGACAAGAACAGTTATAGGGATAACAAGAAAAATGAATGACAAGCATTTGACATATGTAAAATCCATCTGGTACACTAAATTTGGATGCAATGTGGAGATGCAGACCAGCAAAGAAATATCAAGGTGTAAAAGTGTGTTGGACAAATAATCCAAACTGAATCCTAGAGGGAGGAGGAAGAAAAACTTTATCATATCTCAGTTCTTCTTGTAAAAGACACTTACAACTTTCTGGAATTTCTCTCTTCCTGTCTATGATGATCAGTACTGTAAACTCATGGTACCTAGAGAGGGTACTTAACATTAGGGTGAGCATAACACCAGAGGAAAAGTAACAGCAACTTATATGTATGCAGCACTTTTAACTGAATTACTGCTATTGGGACTCTTTGTACAGTGGCATACTTTCTATTAGTTTCTTTTTCTTTTTTTCTTATTTTAATATTGAATATATTTGAATAATGCTTCTCTAACTAAACTGCAAAGATTTTCATGACATGAAAAATAGTTGTCTTACCTTCTTGGTGTTTTTTCTTCTTGCCTGTAACAAAATTTTAAGTGTGACATTTCCTACACATCTACACAAAGTGCTGTTTGAGATGTCGTGCAGTGTTCAACCTAGCTTCCAGCTGCTCCTCTGTAGGAGCAAAAGGCCATCATGTGCATCAAATTTATTAGCTCTACTTGATTGCTTTTGATCTCTTGGGGCCGCCAAAATGGCAATAAATGGATCTGTATGGACAATTGAATGAAGACTTCTGTCTTTGGACAGTATCTTGGGAAACAAATACATTTAGTCTGGAAAAATACCCTCTTTTCCATGAAATTTCAGTAGTTTTAATCTTTTTGGCATATCTTAAATAATCTTTTTTTACAGATGAGCAACATTACTGGAATAACAATGGCAGTATTCTTCTCTGTTATCTTTTATAAAAAATAACCATTAGGAAAAGAAAAAGTTTTTGACATCTTAGAAAATCAAAAGAAAAAGACAAACACCACAGAGGACATTTCCCAATTATCCTATCCTGATTAATTTCCAAGATACATGGAAGAAATTGCCCTCAACAGAGGCAGCCTAGAAGACAGGCATAATCCAGAGTTATTTCTTAAATAAGTCTTTCAACTAGGCATAGCATATTTTAACTATTTAATTAAAATTGTGAATTTAAAGGACTAGTGTTTGCCCAGACACGCATATTAAAAAAAAAGAAAGATTTAAATGCAAATCCCCAAAATGTAGATAAAGAAAATTGGCCACATAAGCAAAGAGCAGTTTCTTTCAAAGAACAAACACATATAAATTGATAGTAAATACATTTAGATAGAAAATCACACACAAAAATAGATATAATCCTCATAAGAGTACTTTTCCTCAGACAATGACTGATGATAGAAGATTTAGACTAAAAAAAAGACTGCTTTAAAAATTAATATCAAAAAAGTTGGTATGATAGAAGATGTTTACCTGTCAGAGAACAAGGCTGAGTGCCAACAATGAAGACGTGTCTCTCAATCCTACATTTTAACTATTTCAAAAATACTTGTCTTCTCAGATGCTCTTCCCTTCAATTAATATTGATGCATAGACAGAACACAGTGGATTGAGGTATCAACATCCAGGCAGATATGTATAAAGAATCAGGAATTCAAATGAATTGAATTGAATTGAATTGAATAAATCCTACTGGTATAGTGGTGCATCTTCCACTCCCTGCTCAGGACCACTTTATAATCTCAAAACACCCTGGTAGGTCTTAGCCTTGTGTAATGATTTGGGTGGTGAAACATCCCTTGATGGTACCAGAGCTCTTCTATGGCTAACGTGAGAGTGGCACTGAAGTGAAGGAGAAGACTATCATCACCTGACAGCCTTGAGACTTTTCCTATCTCAGCTGTAACCCAAGGGGAATGATGCAATTGTTTTGGACCTTTGAAAACAATTTCCAATTGTATTTAAAAAAATTTCCAACTGTTTTTGAAACTTCAATAAGTATCATCCTGAGGGTGGAAATTTTACAGATAGCTACAGCAAAACATCTTGCTATCCTTTAAAAAGCATCCATAAGTGAGGCCCTTTGAGCTCTCCTGGACCACAGTGGGCTGCACCAACACCTCCCTCTGAGTGGGACAAATTTCAGAGCTCGCAAATCTTCAAGTCTGTGATACTCCTAGGGCTGTCACCAAAAGCGACCACGGAGCATGAGCTGTTAACCCTTCACTCCTCATGGTTCAATTGTCACCTGTTGAGAAATGCCAAGGCATTTGACTTGAGTGTTTCACTGGACATGTGTGTGTGTGTGCAAATTGATTTTAATTCCTCATAGCAAGTACAGCATAAATATTGCAATCTCAGATCTATAATTCACTCACTGTTGCAATTGTGATACATTCAATTGAATCACTTTATAAATCTTAAACTAGTAAATAAATTCATTAGTGCTGCTAAATCCTTTAGACAAAAACCTTTGATTGAGTTTGAAGATAGATTTGGCAAGGAGGTCCACTATGAACCATGTGACTAAATGGAAAGGTCTTCCTTACCCCTTTTCACCACTGCCTGTTTCCATTACCTTTTAATTCCCCACCTCTTGTAAACCTTTTTGAATTGACTCTAATTTTATTTTCCTTTCTGTGTTTCATCTGTGCAGTACATGGTAGAGTGAACCTTGCCATTGAACTTTGAGCTTTTTCAAAGCTGAATTAAACCTGCTTTTATCAATATCTTTGAAAGTGATTCTTCAAGCAATGTAAAACACTTACTGACAACAAACAGTGCAGCTTCATTCTTCTAAAAATTATCATCAACAGTTTATTTTTTATTACCACATATTTGTACTTAGCAACATAGCCATGCTGCTTGGTCCTGTTAAGGCTAAAATTTTTAGGTCGTAAGTTTTGAATTTGTCAATGTTGAAACCTCATTGTGTATAATTGTTTTTGGGAGGGTGCTGACCATTTATGAACATATTAATGAATGTTACTGGAACGTGTTTGTGTGTTTCTATGTGCATGGTTGGTTGGAGATTTTTCTGTCTTTGAGCATGTGTTGATTATTTTGTTTGCCTGTTATCTTTCAGTTTTCATCTTGGACATTCATGGTCAAATGCATGGAATAAACAAAGATTAATTATTTTTAAAAATAATGTTAAGAACATTTCTTGGTAAAAAATTACATAGGTATTACTGTATGCTTAATTTGCACTCACAGATGCTGATTTCAGATGGATTGTTCATAAAGACAGTTCATAGAGGAAATGAAAATGCAATAATTTTTTTATTTTTATACAATTCTAGTCCATGGAAAACACTGCAAAATCTTTTGCTATAGCAATTATTGAACATTAGATAGCTGATGACTTTCAGGGTGCACTTAATTCAGTGAACCACAAGAGATTTGTACAGAGTATATAAGTACCATATAATGAAGATTATTTGTCAGCAAATGTGCAGTTTGCAATTATTTTACCATCATCATTGTTCCTTAGTGTTCCCTAGTTCCACTGTATTACATTGAAAACAATGACATAGCTAATGTTAAGGATGTATTGATGATTCCTTTATAATCCATATATTAACAAGGCTAGAACAAAGCTATTCTAAAATTGCTACAGCTGAAACTTAATAGAGGAAGATAAAAGAGAATCCTTAACAGGACATGGTGTTTAGCTTAGAAAAAAAGACAATAAGCACTTGAAGTTTACAGTGCAGTTCTTTTGTTTCCTGCCTCCTTTCTACTGGATTTCTAATGTATATATGAAAAACTGAGTATTCTTTTTGCGCAGCCACTATTTTTATTAATTTTCAAAGGTACATCTCTCATCAAATACATTATTTCTGAAGCACGCTGTAAGAAACAAGTTTAGATGTTCTGACATTTCCTGAGTTCTTCCCTAATCCTCATTTTTTTTTTAGAGAGGTATGAAGGTCTTCTTCTCTTCCATCACTCCCAGTAACAGAAAACTATTAAAATAATAAAAAGTGTAGTCAGTCAAACACCATTTGGCTTGGAGAACCAGTTGACAAGAGGTTCTGCAAGTGGAAAAGTGATCATTTTTCACTAATACTCTAAAACTTATTGAAATTAAGTGGAATTAACTACAAAAGTAAACACAGGAGGTTGTCTGAAAGAAAAAGTTATTTCATGGGGAAAATGCATGCTGATAGTTAGGACACCAGTAGCATATTCAAAGACTAACTTAGCATCTAAAATGAAGAAAAAGTATTTAAGTCCAATATGGAACCTCAGGGTTGTTTCTTTGGGGTTTTTTTGTGTTTTTTGCATACTGCCAAAGTTCAAGAAAGATAAAATCTACATACTTTTTTTTTTTTTTTTGAGTTTGATGACTTTTTAACCTGAAAATTGCAGTGCAATCATCCTCTGGAGTTGGATTTTTAAGATGTAGTCCTTTCACAAGAAGTCAGTATGTTTCAGCATTTTCTGCTGTGCGAAATTGCTATGCAAGCATGGTATGCATAACTGTAGTGGGTTGAACCTGGCTGGACACCAGGCACTCACCAAGGTGCTCTATCACTCTCCTCCACAAACGAACAAAGGAAAGAAAATGTAACAAAGGGTTCATAGGAATGAAAGAGATAAGAACCAGAAGAGATCACACACCAAACACTGTCATGGGCAAAACAGATTTTAATTGGGAATATTAATTTAATTTATTACTAATAAAATCAGAGTTGGATAATGAGAAGTAAAATAAGCCTTGAAAATATCTTTCTCTACACACCACCCCCCACCTTGTTCAGAAGTTCTACCTCCTTCCCTCACAACATCACAGAGAGATAGGGAATAGGGGTTATGGTCAGAACATCACAAGTTGCTTCTTCTGTTGCTTCTTCTGTTTCCTACCAGGAAATCTGCTCCAGTGTGGGTTCCTCTCTGCACAGGTCTGCAGGTGCCTGCCAGAACCCTGCTCCAACATGGGCCTCCCACAGGTTCACAACCTCCTCTCAAGCATCCACCTGCTCTGATGTGGATCCCCTCCATGAGATGCAAGTGAATGTCTGTGCTCTTGGGGACTTCTATGAGCTTCAGGGACACAGCTGCTTCAGCATGGTGTTCACCATAGGCTGCAGAGGAACCTCAGTTCCCGCACCTCCTGCCCCTCCTCTGCTGACCTTGGTGTCTGCAGAATTGCTCCTCTCACATATTCTAACTATGCTATTCTCCGGCCACAATTTCATCTGCACAATAACTTTTTTCCTTCTTAAATGTGTTATCACATAGTCATTAGCACCATTTGTGATTGGCCCAGACTTGGTCAGTGCCAGGTCTTTCCTGGATCTGGCTGGCATTGGCTCCATTGGACATGGAGGAAGCCTCTAGGATTTTCTAACAGAAGTCACCCTTGTCAATTAGTTCTAGAACATTAATATGTCAATTGCACAGTAGTTCATGTCAGAAAAAAGTTTTCATTGTTAATGTAATGTCTACTAAATTGTACAGACTACAAAATATCTAGCTATTCACATAGTAAAAAAGTAATACTATAGTAAAAACCTCAAACCTATATAGAACCATCGTGATAAAACCAGTCTTAATGCAATTAAAAAAAAAAAAGTTGTGTTGTTAAAGTAAGCATTCAAAAATAAAGAGAACAAATATTTTTAATTTTTTCTTTTTGTTTACTTAACAGATTGTATTTAAATTATTAAAATCTATTTCTGCAGTGTTACAGAGTAATTGAAAAGAAAGAAATTGAAAACTTTTAGAGCAAGACATCAGTGATTCATCTTGTAATATGTGGGAAATATGTAGTAGCTGAGAAAAGAAAGGGATTTTTCTGCTATAACTTGGGCAGGTAAAATTTAGACCAGGAAGAGACTCCTTGGTAGTCAAGAGAAAACAAACACCTCTAGAAGATGATTCATCTCATCTGGAACAGATTTAATGAATATTCTTTTGCTGGTAAATATCTCTTTCTGTTGATTTGGAACAGAGCTCCTATGATTTGCTTTAACTTCATTATCTTGTTTAGTTTGGATGGATGTCATCCTATGAGAGGTTACAATATGAAGGGGGTAATATTTCAGATTAAACTAATGTGATATGACTGATTCATTCAGATGATTGTAAATCTCTTGAATTCACACACTTAATGATCATAGAATCATAGAA
>VXBX01008480.1:7027-42368 GCA_013400415.1 Scytalopus superciliaris
ACAGCAGCAACAAAAGTTTCCTTGGGAGCTATGGCCTTTTGAACACAGGGCAGTACACATGCCTTGTAGCATAATGTTCAGTGGGTACCCTGCCTCCACACAGTGCCTCATCTTTTGTTAAAGCTCTATTCATCGCTCTTCAAGCTTTCCATATATCTCCATTAAGTTTTATGTGGTTGACCTGTATGAAACTTTGCACTCTCAAGAAAAAATACCTCTAACTTCCCTAACTCCTCCTTGTATTTGTATAGTTGCACATCAAGAATAGCATAGAAAGTAGCTTAGGTCTTACTCAAGTTTAAATATAGAGTACATAGATTAAGATTTTGATTGAAGGAAAAACATAAATTGGGGGTTAGGCTTGGCAAATGTCTCTGCAACCATTGTTTTACATCTTTGGCTCTTCCAGGTCCTGCAACGTTTCACTTGAGAAAGACACAAAATTCGTTTTTCTAAATACAGGTCTCTTTCTAGATTGCTATATCCAAACAACAGTCAACAAAGTTAAAGTCTATATAACAGATGGATAAAATCTTTTTATTGCTACAACAGAATTCTACAGACATTAATAAATGTTGACCTGTTAAAGACAGAAACTCAGCAAATAAAAAAAGTCTTTTTTATAAGTATGCATGTCTAGCTACACAGAGATTTTTATACTAGAATAAGCTCCTGCAGATAGATGTGTTTCTTCAGGTAAACATTCTAAAACAGGAATGTGATGAAATCTTTCAAGAGTAATGACTCTTTTTTAAAGCGTATCTAGAAACTATACATATTTGTACATATTAATAATTCTCTTTAATTTTGAAATACATATATGTATGCATTTACTTCCATATAAATACCTGTGTGCATATTTAAAATACCTCTGTACAAGAAAACTGATTTGCCATTTGTGTGAGACTGAAATAGTTAATGGTTTAAAACATTATTAAAAATCACTGAAGGACTTTTGTCCACTGTAGCAAACTGCAAAGAAACAACTGCTCACCGGAGCCCACTCTCCACAAATATGCATACTAATTTGGACTGTGACTGGACTTGAGATAAGATAAAGGTCATACTATTGTCCAATTATTCCAAGTTAAGAATGTATCTATGAATGTGAGTGACTGGAATGCCAATGGCTCAAACAGTCAAGGTACAAGCTGACAATCTGCAAAGTAACCACCCAGGTGCTGTGGGCATGCACACATGACACCTCAGGCTAATTAATGCACCTTCATTCTGACAGAGGCTTCTTTCTAATAAATTAAATAACTTGATCTTAACACCATTATAAATGCTAATATTTGCAGATGTCTGTTACAATTTTAGCATTATGTGCCAAAAAAAGTGATTTGAAAATTTTTTTCTGTTCTGAGTGTTGACTTCTGAAGGAATTACAAGCTAACATTCTTTGCAGATACTTCAGAAAAGATTAAGAAAATATCTCAAAAATTTTAATACTTGGACATATCCAGACATTATATCTTGTAAATTCATGAAACCTCCTTTTTAGGGCAGGCACTTGATTTATGGATGCAGATGTCTGCAACTTCAAAAGGGCAAGTGCATGTTTAAGCTCATGTTGCTGTGACCAGATGCTTTAATGTAAATTGAATACTGAAGGATCATTTGCTTCTGAATGAAAAAGTTGAAGAAAACCAGGCAGCAGTTATCTAAGACAGCCATGTAGAATGTGGCTGAGATGTAAATCAGCAGAGATATCAGTCTCAAGCACCTTGGCATACACAAAGAAGAGACACTGCTGTGGTTTTATGACGAAAAAATATTTTCCATAAAGCAGTCATGTTAAACCTAGCAGTTGTCAATTATAAAGCTGCAGATGTTTCACAATCTGATTAGGGCTGACTGAGTCCTTTTGGTTTTAGGCCATTGATTTCAAGTGTGCTTAGAGATTTGCTAGAAAGCACAGTGTGTAAATCTATATAAATAAAAGTGCTGGCAAATTGCCAGGGTATTAACTATAATCTCATAATTCAGCAGGTGCTTGCTCTGGGAAAACAAAGTGCTTGATGTGGCTCTCTAGTTTTGTAAAAGGTAGAGCCTAGTAGAAAACATAAATATTCTGTAGGCTTCTTTTTTAGATGAGATATTATAATCTTGTATTTATCAGAAAATATTTTTCCAGTGTTATACTATGAAAGAGATCTGATTATATGGCCAGCTAGAAAATAGCAATGAGACTGGCACAGAAATGCGTATATATAGGTATTTTTAACTTAGTAATTCACCAACATTTTTTATATTTCCATCATCAGTATCACATTAAATTTTGTTAATAAGTGACATTGGCAAAATAGTAAGGATTACAAGTCATTCTTGGTCACAGAAGCTGTTTCCAAGTAACTTTTTTAAAAAGAAAAGGGTGGGTGAAGAAAAAAATGTATTATTTGGACTTAAAAATTTAGTGAACATATGTAGGAAAAGACAAAAAACCAGAACTGTGATCCAAGCAAGTAAAATGGATACCCAGGGAGAAAAGTGAGTTTAGCATTCCTTAATAATACTTTGGGCTATTAAAGATATTAAAGAAATTATTATCATACTAGAAGTCTGGTTCTATATTGCAATAGATTTAGAAATTAATTTCAAAGTGGGCAATAATTCCTAATAATGTTAGGATTGTCTTCCTTTCTATCCAACTTTTGCCATAGCCCTTCAGACTAATATTCTAAACTCAGAGGGATAGCAACCTTTAGCTATTTAGATTTCTAGGGAAAAAACCCAACCAACCAGCCAACTAAAAAACCAAGGAAAACAAAGTAGACCATAAAACTACTTCCAGAAATATATTTATTAAGCCCATCAATTCCTGTTTAAACTACTCTTGTATCCGTAGACTCTTTTTTTAAAAAATGTCACGTGTTAGGTCTACCATTCTGCATTCATCAGCACAAAGAATAACTACTTCAAGAACCTGTTCAAGCCTCACACTTATAGACAACTATATCTGTTAGAAATTTCCTTCTCCTTTCAAGTGGGTTTTCTTTATCATTTCTAGCGTAATGTACAATTAAACGTTTTCTTCCATCTCAAAAAAGAAAAATACTGTATATTAACTTTTTAAATTATCTATAACATAATGCATTTTGTTTTAACTTTATTCATAGACTGTTCTGATCAGCTATGAATGTATTCTGACCTGCTCAGACATTTTATTCTGCTAGTAATGAAGAATCCCAAGGAATGAAAATCATTATTCAAGACTATATCCTCTCCTGAGCAAGGGTTGTGTAATTTAGTTATTTTACAGTGTTAATAGAAGGAACAGGCAAAGAGATTAGTGCTTAAGTATTCAGTGAGGCTATACAGTTCTATCTTCAATAGTAAACTCTCTTCCATGTAACCTGGCCATAGAAAATATTTCCATTTATTTCCTCTTACTTCATGGATATTTTTCTGGGTGTTCGGTATTGGAGCATTTAATTCACTCATGACTGTGACTAGCAGTAGAGGTGGTGATGATGATAAACTGCTGATGAGCAATCAAAATATGCTATTTTTTTCTTATATTTTCGTTGTATGTTGAATTCTGTTATACAACAGGAATCTTTTGTCAATATTTAGAAGGGGCTCACTCCAATGGCTAGAAAATGTTACTACAAAAATCATATATGTGTATACGTATAAACATAAGAGTATATCTCTATACACACACATATACATATATACATGCACATATATACGGTAAGTAGTGTTATCCATGTATTTTATGTTCTCCTCTTTACACTTAAAATACAGATGTAAGATAATGGCATTCATTGTATGAAATACTGAATTGCTCTGAAATTACATCTGAAAGGAGGGTGTCAATCTCTTCTCCAGATGACAAGCAAGAAGACAAAAGGAAAAGGGTGCAAATTGTACAGGGGAGTTTTAGATTGAATATTAGGAAAATTTTCTTCACTGAAAGGGTGGTCAAGCATTAGAACAGCCTGCCCATGGAAGTGGTTGAGTCACTATCCCTGAAGGCATTTAAAAAAGATGTGGCACTTAAGGAGGTGATTTGGTGGGGGGCTTGGCAATGCTGGATTTGCAGTTGGACTTAATGACTTCCACTAATTGGCTTAGGTAGGGAGAAAATTGTAAAGATTTATCTAGAATGATTTGATTAGCAAGGCCACTGTCCTCACTATGGAAATTAAAAAGGAACGAGTAGTGAAAACAGTAGTCCCTTGTGGGAACATGTTTGCAAACACATGATGCTGCAGTGAGGGTTGAGTCTGAAATAAAGAGCTGCAGGTAAAGGCCAGTCAGCCAGCCAGGACTGGGGCCAGCCAGGAGTGACTGCCCTGTTACCCCTGCCAGGCCCAGGGTGCTGGCCACAGTCACCACAGAGTATCCAGAGCCTTGGTTAGGGTGAACATATTGGTATGAATGCATGTGTGTGTGTGCTGTAATACAGTTACCATACCCATCCCACTAAGTAAATAGATCTTGTATTTTAAGTTACTGAGAAGTGTGGTTCTGTTCTTGCACCTATACCAGCTTTAATTTCCCTGTTAAAATCTATTTGGGTCAATGCTACACCAACAATCAATACTAATTAAGAATGCAGTTTGCCCCTCTTATATAGCTTTATATCAGTGTTAAACAAGGGTGCCTTGTAACAGATGGTATATATACACTGGTAATTAACTTTGTTTTTAAAAGCACAGCCTTATTACTAAGCTGAAGAAGAAGCAACAAATTTTTTATGGCGTCCAATATAGGTCAGGGTATCGATTATACCATACAGAGTCTATAACTCTTAAAACTGTTGTATAACTTTTCACAAAACAGATGCTATAAAATCGTTGTGTCTAAGATATCCCCATTGCCTTCACAAATTGAAGTATGCTTAATCCAGTAGCTAGTGTATACTTGATAGTCATATACAAAGCCAGGATCTGAATTTAGCAAATATGTTTTGGTATCTAACACTCAAACTATCTTTGCAAGATGTGATATGGGAGAGGAATTGAAGGCCAAATCATTTGATTCTGAGGATCTGACATTCTTAATCTATGTGTTTCATTATTTTCTTAATTTTTTTTTAATGTAAAACTAGTTATGGTCTAGTCCTGTTGGAAAACCCACTGCATTTGGAGATGTGCTTTGGACCACATCTTCTGGTTAATTTCATCAAAATTACTTGTGTATTCTGAGGCTATTTCATTATATGAATCAAAGCATAGTAAATCAGACAATCAAAAGTGCACTCCACATAAACTAAAGCATTAGTGTATGCCCTACCTTAGATCCAATAACATTTGATAAACACCTAACCAGTACAATTAGTGAGCCAGCTCAGAGAGACATACAGCTGACTGTCGCTAGGGATATGAGTCAGTGCCCCACTGTTTTAGAGGCTGCAGACTCAGACTGCTACCAGATGCTTCATAGATCTACTAGTCTGTTGTGAAGGCTTTGGGTACCCTAGGGTATATTTAATGGCATTTATATGAATGCTTAGGCAACAGAGCCTGAGACAGACACTTGAGCTTCAGGTCTCTAGGGAGGGTTGATTTGCCTTTCCTGCTGCAATGAGTGTACTGACTGGTTTTCAGTGACTACTGTAGTAGCAGAGACAGCTGGCTATATGTTCACACCTAAACACAGGGTCATGGAAATTTAGATGATGTGTTTTATTTATATGTTTTATTCTGGAGGTAACCACACCAGCTGTCTCCATTGCACGTGAAATGATGCATAATCTGTAGGGTGTGTTGCCACTTTCGGTATCAAAGCAAGCATTATCATAAATATAGAATGAGCTAAGTTTCATTTCATACCAAAATGGCTGGTCTTTTACAAAAGGTAGAATTTTATGCCTGGGTTGATATGCCAGATTTCATAGAATGATTTGTACTGAAAAGGACCTTAAGCATCATCTTGGTCCAACACCCCTGCTGTGGGCAGGACCACCACGCACTAGATCAGGTAACTCAGGGCCCCATCCATCTTGGCCTTGAACACTTCCAGATATGAGGCATCCACAACTTCTCTGAGCAACTCGTTCCAGTGTCTCACCACCCTCACAGTGAATAATTTCTTCCTAATGTCTTATCTTAACCTACCCTACTTCAGTTTAAAGCCATTTCCCCTTGTCCCTGTCCAGTTTTCTTGTAGGTACGGGAAGAATTCCTGTTATTACTGCCTAGTCTTTCAAAGCACAAAAAGACATGTTCTCCAGAGAAATCTGATTGACTAAGGAACACCACTTGAATTACAAGAGGTTTTACAAAGAGAAGTTTGTGACAGTCTCACTCTTAATTTAATGCAGTAATGTTACCAAAGCACAGGGCTTACAACAATATATAAGGCAGGAGGGGGGAAGCTGTGCTCAACACATTATGAGAAACATTTTAAATGGATAGGTGATGATCTGTTCATAGTGCCCATGTTTAATCTCTAGGGGTCTGGGTGCAAACATAGAACATCAATAATGGAATGAGATGTGATCCTGAACTAATTTGTAATTGAAATTTGCTCACATTTGAAAGCATTATAGAAGCACTTATTAAACTTCAGTAGAAGTATGAGTTTATTTAAAAGTGCTGCACCCATTAAATAATTTTGAAATAGAGAGTTATGGAACACTATTGAGAGTCACAAGAAGTCACATAATATTAGTCACTGTTGATGTAGACCAGGTGTAGAAAAATGTGTATATGATATAAAACTCTTATTCTGGATGCAAATTTCTAATATTGGTCTTATATTAAAATTATGGGGAAAATAATAAAAATAATTTAAACAGAGACAGAAAATATTTTGTATTAGGAGAAATAGATAAACTTTCCCTTTTTTTTCAGCATTGATTATTTTGTGTGATCTGTTAAAAACTAACAGAGATGGAAGCTGTCAGAGAATGAAATAGATTTTGAGAAGTATGAAGTAGTTACCCAACTTTCTGATTTTTGTAGTGAATATTGCTATTTCCCATGATCTTAAACTTTTATTTGACTGTGATCTTTTAAAACAATATTTATTAAACTCACAAAAGTGTCCTGTTGTTGTCTTTAGGAAGAAGAATTGTCTTTTTGTTTTCTAGTTAATTCACAAAATAAAAGTGACATCATTTATAAAGTGCTATTGTGTACCCAAGTTATTCTGAAGTTAAAACGGGGTGAAAATAAAAGACTTCTCTGATGACTACTGATCACATTTCATCTGTAGAATGATTCAAAGCAACTTATTTGTTCTTTTTCCCCTTCAAAAATGTAGAAGGTTAGTAATATTCATATACATCAGAATTATATGTCTAGCTAGTTATCTGTTAAAGAACAATAAGCTTTTATATTCAAGTCTAAAAAAAAAAAAGAGCTGGTCTTCTGATTTGCAAGGTTCTTTGCATTCTTCGTACAATTTTTGGATCGCCTTTTGTTGATAGTGTTTCCATAATGGGAATATAAGTAATATCCCTAGTTCCATTAAAAATGCTGTCTCCATTTTAAAACTCAGATAATGTGTTATGGAGTTTTATTTTCTTCATAAAAATTATTGTTGAGTCTTTGCCTCAATGTATACAGATGCAAGGGGGAGCAAATTATTATTAACAAAGAAATTTCAACTATTCCCAATAATCTTCTGTGAAACTGTGCAATTCTGGACATTAGTGGAACTATTCCAAGGTTGTGCAACCTCGGGATTGGCAGAATTTCATTATAATGTAGAGCTCATTAACATGGTATTGACAGAAAATTAAAGATGTTATTTTATGATCATACAATCTGTGATTAATTTTAATGCCTGATTTCTATGGTGCTGAAGTGTTCATTGGTTTGTTTGCAACAAATATCAATGACTTACCATGCAATGATAAATCTGTGATAACAAGCATGATCCTGAAATCTCTTTTTCTTACTAGATGTAATACATATGTTCATTATACAGTAGATTCTGATAACATAGCCACATTTAAGTCTACTTCATATCTTGATAGATTATATTTAACTACTTATTCAGATACTTAGAAAGCCATGCATTCATTGATATAAGTGGAGGGGGACTGGAAAAAAATAAAAAGAACCAAAAAAGAAAAATATTTGGATCAGGACTGACACCATATGAAAGGCATCTATCTTTCTCCTTCATCTTGATACAGAAGGAACAAGACATAGAGAACTCAGTGTTGGGCTGTGATTAACTATCCTGATAACAATAATTTCCAAAGCATCATAATATATTGATGTGTCTCAAGCCTTTAAATCTATGGCAGCTGGTTGTGACTCAGGAGACAAAGGGCTGTGTTCACTTGAATTTAGCCACCTACAAAATGTCAAGTATTTTCTCCTGTACCTGAAAGTACTTGTACCTTTGTTCTAGTGTAAGGCAATATATGTATGTATGTAAGGCAATATATATGTATGATTATGGGCTCATTGTTTCAAAAACATCCCCACAGCTGTTCAAATTTTGATACATTGACATGTTTTAGACATTTCTGAACACTGTAAAATTTTTCTTTTGATCTTTGCATTTTGCCTGTTTGATCTTTAAACAAATACCATGTAGTTTCCTTCTAAGCCATCCTCAGAATGCAATAAGACAACCTTGCCTAAAATATGTAAATCATAGAAGACAGACAGATAAAATCATACTCTGTAAAGGTCCTCTGGAGGTGATGTGGTCCAGCCTCCTGCTCAAAAAATTGATACAAGTTGCTTAGGGCACCCCAGTCATATTTGGCAGAGCTGCACCTCAGCCAGTGTGTCCCTGCTCTGATGCAGGGAGTGAGTCCCACAAACAGGACTTTGCATTTGTCTCTGTTGTAACCTGTGAGGCTCTATGGGCTCATGCCTTCAGTTTGCTGTGGTCTGGCAGCAAATGCTACCCCTCAACGTATCAGCTGCTCTTCCCACTTTGGTTGTTAGCAAGGTCAAATATACTGAAGATGTATTCTCTCCCATCTTCCAAGTGCCTTCCATCTGTGGTAAATAATGTCATCCCTAGTGCCAAATCGTAAGGAACTTCATTTACAACAGTTGCCAGAGAGGAGTCAGACTACTGTACACTACTTTCTGAGGGAATGTCAAGACAATTTTCCAGACATCTTTTAATGTACTCATATACATGTCCCCGTATTTTGACTATGAAGATGCTGTAGAAAACTGTTTTGAATATTTTTTTTTAAGTGAGGCAAACTCAAAATTTTCCTGTGCCAACTCACAGGAGTCACAAGTGGAACAAGTTGCAGTTAACTGCAAGAGTACATGCATGTGTGCATGTTCTGTGTAAATGTGGCCCTGACACAGCTTCTGTCTTGGGTTCTCAGAGGTGGCTCAGTTTCAACTCGTTCCTTTGTTTTTACACAGTGTTGGATGTCTCTGTAATATTTCCTCCAAGTCCTTAATATGGTGTCATTTCACAACCAGGTGTTGGCACAGGCCACAAATCAAATCATCAAATCAGCCTGCATTCTTATCATGCTATGTCATTCCATCAGTTTCAGGTTGATTCATTACATGTACCAAGGCTCATGGTGTTCAGTTCTTGTTCACCTTGCCAGTCACTCATTATAGTCAATTACTCAAATCCTAATGACAAGGTCATGATGGCCCCTGAAAGTTATTTTGGTTTTCTTTGCTTCTTTCTACCTCAATATATGTTCTAAATTATTTATTTCTTTGATAATGTTTTTCCCCCTAATCTTACAACAATCTGGATTATTTATTCTGTGAATTCTACTTCTTTTACTTGTTATACTTCTATTCTTGTTCCCAGCAGGAAAATATCTCTTCCATGGAAGAATGAATTGTATCCTTGGTAAATAATAGAGGTCTAAGGTCTGATTTTTAATTATTCACCTTGCTGTACCTGCATTTTTGTGTGGCAATGTTTTAACTAATGTAATCTTCTTCCTTAGTCTCCTTTCCAATATAAAGACCAAAATGTGAGACAGGAAATGGGTTTGTGATTGACTAAACAGAACATTAAAGAGTCTTTATTTTCTAAATAGTAGAACATATGAATTTCAGGTGACATATCTTGCCTCTAGGATTTGGAAATCCACTTGAAATTTCATTGTCAGGGCTTTGATGCCAGATGCATGATGCTTAGCAAAAGACTATAGGATGTTCCATGTAGTTGTCTTGCATCTTCAACCAGCCATTATTTTTCTGAAACTGAATGTGCTATTGAAGAATGCCTAAAGATTTAAATAATTTCCCAGAAGACTGACCCTTAAATATAGATCTGTATTGTCCAAGGAAAAGCAGTATAGATTTCAGCTTCTTAAATCAAAAAATAAAAGAACAACCTCTGGAAAAAAAATAGTACACATATTGGCTGTCATAATCAAGGAACAGTTCTGTGAGTGCATCAGTAAATAACAAATCTATAATAATAGCAGTCAGTGACCTAAATTTGCTGAATTATAACTTACTGGCTGGGCAAAGTAATGGAAGCCTTAGTGTCTCTCCTAATTTGACAGGGATGTCAAGGGAGAACAAGGAGGAAACCGAAACTTGTCAACTTGACCATTATGCATGATCTGAGAAACTGTCTGACTGCAAACTGAACTGTAAAGCTTCATAGATGAACTTGCATTTGAACCACCAAAAAAATGCTTTAAAGACAGTCTTAAGGACGCCTGTATCTACCTTTTGCTGTTCTACTTTTGCAAAGTAGGTCTATATCCAAAGAACCATCCTACGTTTTTTTTCTCAAACAAATAGGTCATTGACTAGAGTAACAGCATCTCTAGTATGCCACCTCCCCGATTTTGATATAAAGTGTACTTATAACCCAGCAAAGCCCAGCTCTAAGTCTGTACTGATGGCTAACTTACCCTCAGAGAATTAATACCAAAATCTTGGAAGTCACAAAATATCTATTACAGGCCAATACAGACTTTTTTTTTGTCACAGCCCAAAAGTGGAATTTTCTCAATTTCCACTCATTTGTGATAACCACTCTCCTTTTTTTTCCAATTAAAGCTTGATCTTTTTCCTTTTTGTATGCTAAAACAGTAATTCAACATTTTATTTTCAGCATACTATCCTATGTGCATTTATACATCAAGAAGCATAGGTGTTTGAAGGCAGCAGAAATTTATTACGTTTGTGTTGAATTTCCCCTTGGTACATCCCCATGACATTGAAAAAGAGTGGCATATTCAAACATTCCTCTATACTGCAAAATCTCAAAGCCTAATACATGTTTATGAAAAGGTTTCTGCAATTATAAAACAAAGTGTATATTTTACAGTTTTAACCCATTTACACACCCATGAGAGCTTGGAGTAAAAAAAGCCAGCAAACCTACACTGACATTAACCATTAACACTTAAAAGTTTTCATAATCCTTTTTTTAAAAAATTGTCACAATCCTTTTAGTATGATCTGGCATGGTGGCCAAAATGAAAAATTACACCAAAACGGTTGTTCACATCAGCTAACAATCTTCATAAAAACTCTTGTATTTCGTGTTTATTTCAAATTTATTGTAATTTATCATTAAAACACTTATAAATTATCAGCTTTTGTGGTAACATATTTCTCCTGAAAAATTTTATTTCTTAATCTTCAAGCAACTCATAGTAAGCCTTTTTTTTTTTTAATTTAATATATATACTAATCAATTAAAACTACACTGCAGTATTGCCACATTGGACTGTTCTGATATAGTAGTAAAATATAAACCATTATTAATCTATTCAGGTATGTATAACTAAGGAAAGATGGTAACTGCTAATCCGATTTTATGCCCATAAACAAAAATATGTTTATACACAGACACACATGTTTCTGCACACATACATGCACAATGTGTTAGCATAACAGATTTGAAAGCCTGCATTTTGGTAACTTTTAAAAAAATATTATATGTTTAAAGACTGTTGTAGTTACAGAAAATGCAAACAGAACATGGTATGTAAAAGCTAAATCCTGTAATTGTAATAATTATATCACACTGAAAAACAATTTTCCGAAAAGAAGGGTTCTCTACCTTCTTTGGGTGGTACCTTCATTAGAGAATGATTTGCTGTATGTGAGATTAACATTTCATATTTGATTTGGAGAGTCAGGTACTCAGATGGCTATTTTAGAAAAGAAATTGTATAAATAGGGGGAAAACTGCTACATAAACAATTTTTTTCTTAAAGTCAGAACTTTATTGTTGCTTTTGGTATGAGTTGTTCCTAAGAAAGTGACATGAGGGCACCCTAAAAGTCTAGGTACATACAGATCTATTCTTCTTAGTATCTTTACCACCAGAACTGTTTTTTTTGTTTCTTCACTATGATGGTGGTGAGACATTGAAACAGACTGTCCAGTGTCAAACCCATCCAGCAGATGCCCCATCCCTGAAAATTTTAAAGGCCAGGTTGGATGGGGCCCTGGGCAACCTGGTCTAGTGGAAGGTGTCCTTGCCCATGGCAAGAGGGGTGAAACTGAACAGTCTTTAAGGTCTCCTCTGGTCCAAACCATTCTAGGATTCTGTGACTGATTGAAGGGAGTTGGAGGCGACTCACTTTAGGACATTCATCACCTATTCTCCAAATTTGCTTTTTCTTTCTAACTAAAGTATTCCAACAGCTCTTGATTGCTAGCAATGCTGAATCAAGGACCTGCAGAAAAACTTGACTGAGGGCCAGATGAGCACAAAGACAACTCTCAGCCAGCTCAGGATTTTAGAATCCGAGAGAAGTAGAAATTAAGCAAAATCTTCTTCTCTATGCACTTCTATAAAATATTTGCCAGAACTTAGAACAGACTTTTGTAATGTGAGATCAGTCAGACATAAACCAAATTTTGCAGAAGCAGCTGCACGTAATGGAACTACAATTGAGGCTTTATGTATCATTCCATATGTTCCTGGTGTCTGACCAGGTAGACACTTCAGCATGAGCATTGTGAAAGGTTGTTCTCTTGAATGTTCTCCAGGATTCATTGGCATACATTGTCAGTTGGCTGAGAAGTTAAATTTTACAGTTCATTAGTAAGTTATATCTGGAGGTCTTTATGTACATTCTATAAGTCTGTATTCTTTGAAGTCTACAGATAGGTTTAGAATAAAACAGAAAATGAAAGATTTATTTTTTTTTTCAGAATGAAGAAACAGGAAAGACTAACAACTCACTGCCATCTTTATTCAGAATATACATACCAGTAAATATTTTAGCTTCCTAGAGACCAGTAAGAGATAGTGATTTTTAATTTAATTAAAAAAACCCCAAAACCAAACAAATTGAAAAGATTAAAACCCCTGATAGAGGCAGTGACTTGAAATGGTGTAAAGAGCTTGAGTAGAATAGAAAAGTAAACAACTCTGGTTTTGATCCTTCTATACTGCACTCAGGTCACAATGTCATTGCATAGTCTATTTGAATTATCATAGAAAACAAATGAAATCCTCTCCATATAGTTGTTCATAGTGGCAAGTATCACTGAGTCCAAGGATGGAAAAGCATTTCCCATGTAAAGAACTTAATCCTTTCTAACTTGTAAGGTACATAGATGACAAATCTAGCTCACTTTCTAAAGATGCAGTTATTAACCTTAACCTTTTGATAAAAATGTCTTCCTTGAGCAAAATCAACCCCACCTTACTTCTATTCATACTAAGAAATTTTATTGAAATCTATCTTAATTTAAAAAAACATAATCTTGAAATCATGAGCCAGCAAAGGTTCTGTTATGACAAAGAATATTAAAATTATCCCTTTATAGGCTGCAATAAGAGGAGCTTTGCCAGCATGTCAAGGAAGGTGATCCTTACTCTCTGCTCAGCACTAGTGAGACCACAGCTGGGGTTCTGTTTTGGACTCCCCAGTACAAGAGAGAAATGGAACTATTGAAGAGAGCGCAATAAAGAACTTTAAAGCTGATTAAAGGACTAGTGGATTTTTCCTATAAGAAAAGGCTGAAAGAGCTGAGGATGTTCAGTCTTGAGAAGAGAAGGCTTGGAGGGGCATCTTATCAATGTCTATTAATACCTGAAGGGAGGGCGTATAGAGGACAGAGCCAGTCTCTTTTCAGCGGTGCCCAGTGACAGCACCAGAGACAATGGCCACAAGTTGTACACAGGCGGTTCTGTCTTATATCAGGAAACAATTTTTTCCTGGGAGGGTGACTTAGCACTGCCACACATTGCCCAGAGAATTTATGGATCTCCATCCGTGGAGATATTCCAAATATATGAGGACATGGTTCTGGTAACCAGTTGTAGTTGATGCTGTTCAAGCGGGGCCATTGGACAAGATGACCTTAATAGGTCCCTACCTACCTAAACCACTCTGTGATTCTCTGAAACTACTACAGAGAAGAAACTGTGTTCTATACCAAAAAAATTACAATTCCAGTCTACAAGAAACAATACAGTTATTTTATCTATTATAATTTAAGAAAAAAAAAAAACAACCAAAAAAAAACCACCACAGAAAATCCCCAAACAAGTCAGTGTAGCTAATGATGATCAAGCTATAAGTGAAATACAATTGCTACCATTTCAAATTTAACCTGGGGAGGCAAATACACTGTAAGAAGATGAATTTTACACTTTGAAGGCTCCATGTTTTGAAAGGCTATCACTCGGAATCTCAATCAGCATGAATCCATGCAATCCTCAAATCCAGATTGCAATTTATAAATATTAAAGTGTTTTTCTTAGATAATGTACAAGAATAAGAGATTAAAACCGGTAGAATACTGATGTAATTCATGTTTGCTATGTAGATATGAAGGGCTGAATACTAGGTTAACATCTGAAGCTGAAACTGATTCAACCATGGTTAACACTGCAGAGTACAAAGCTTCACTTGAAATCTATAACTGTGCCAAACAATTGCTGAAATTGGTTTCTTTAATGAAGACTGAGTTATACATTCAATAATAAATTAGAAGCCAGCAAATAAATGCTAAACACTGGAAGACACTTCAGTTGGTTCAATGAGCTTCTCTATAAACTGGTGATAAAAGGAATAGAGGTTACCATACAAATACTCAGTCTTTACCAAGAAACACACAGTCATGCTACTGAGGGCAATTAACTCAATGATCAGAGTTTTTTCAGTAATTTAATACATGAAAAAAAACCCAAAACATACAAGGTGCTTATTTCATATGCATCCTGGAAATTCTAGAAAAAATATTGTAAAGCTTCTAGAAAGAACCATCCATGTTCAGGATTTTGCAGAAGACAGCACGTACTCAAAGTTTATTCCTTCCAGGTACGTCACTGACAGCAAATTACAAACATGATCAGGAACAAAAATGGTCATGGTGTAGACTAGCAGAAAGAAAGTGTCACATTTACACTGCCTTTTATGAAACCAAAAGATTTATATAAAAAATGGTCTATCTCTTGTGGGTTTTGTGCCCACAGTACCTTGTAGAATTATTTCTTTCTTTGGTTTTGTCTTCCCATTTGTTTCTTTTTGTTTGTTACAGTGAGCAGGAAAATAGAGACTGTCTATAACAAAATGATCAATGTTAAATAGTTTTGCATTGATATCCAAATAGATTGATAGTTGTCTGAATATTTCAGGGAAATACTGTATAGTTAAAACAATTTTCACAGGGTTTAATGCAAGATCTGCCCCCCCAGTTCTCTCAGTCTGAGAGAATGACTCTTACACCTGCCACTATATCTAAAGTCTGGCCTTAATCTCATCAGAGAATAATTTAGGACAGTATCTAAATAAATAACAAGTTCAGAATAGCTATTACATACCTAGGGAGAGAATCAACCAACCAGTGAGATGCTTATGGAAAGACTGAAGAACATTTTAAAATAATTAAGCTTCAAAAGTGAGGTATCTCCAAAAGCTGTTAGAAGCTACCCATTTCATAAAAGTAAAATATTGACCTTAAAAATACAGTAAATCTGAGTTCTGTCTGTAGAAAAGGAAAAAAGAAATCAGGTAGGAACGATAGCAACTGAAAGGACTGGCTAGCAGTGAACTACTGATTTATTTCTGTATGTAAAATAATACTGATTGTAAGGATTATCTTACTATAAACTTCTTATACTATACATAAATAAATTTATCTCTGAAGATTAGACTGTCAAGTAGAAAACTTTTTATAGTCATATTTACAATGTAAGGCTTGTTGACGATGCCCTGCTAAGTCAATGGAAAAGTAGGCACTGACTTTTACAGAAACAGGATTAAGCTGCAGTACTTGAGGCAATATGTACCATTTCTGTGGGGATAATTCAAGTTGCAGATTATTATAGCAGGGGGAAAACAAATTCTTCACTGAGCTTTACTGTAGGCCTGCATGGTTCATTTAAATGTACCACAACTCCAGCTTTTATAATATATGTTCCCCAAGTAAAGTAGGGCATTGGTTCAGAGTGAAGCTAAAATGTTTATCATATGAATAGTAAACAATGAACAACAAGAAGAAAAATATAATGGAAGCAAAAAGCACACATCTCCACACTCCAAAGCACTCTAGTCCTACTACAAAAATTTAGCTTAAGCAGAAAAATCACTCACTTTAAACAATGGAGACTATCTAATAGAAACAGCAGATATTAATACTGTCAATGTGACAGATGGTTCTGCAGTACATAATAAAGTAAAAGACATTTTGACGAGAAAGAAGATGTATCTGATAATTTGCAAATCAGAATCCTGGCAGCACAGCAAGGGGAAGATAACTGAGTGCACTTTATGCTGGTGCATCTTTAATGCTTCACATTTTAAGACAATAAAGGAATGGAGGCAAATACAGGTACTTGGAAAAAGGGGGAAGAAAATGATATATTTGTCTGCTACTAACAATATACGTTATAGCAGATTTTGGTTTGGAAAGATTAATTCCACATTTCTAAACAGCTCCATATTATCTATATGGGGGTATATATAGGTACACACTGAAAATATTTTGAGTAACTGAATTCTAAAAATCATATTTAAAGTTGATACATTTAAAAAGTCAAATGTTTCAATTAAGCCACAGGTAAATTTAAAACATGCTTAATTAGAAGAATTTCTGTTTCTGACATAGTTGTTTTAACTTATAACATATATTGAGATGCTAAAAGTGTTTAATCAGTATTTCATCCAAAGCAAATATCTTTCCCAGAAATATCAGATACACTTACATCATCCATATTGTTTTCAGAGAGCTAGAAAGCATTATAGTTTCATAGCATGTATCCAGCATATATCTTCCTTCTCCAATGTCAAATTTCAGGTTTTATTTCTTCAAAATATACATTAGCTAGAGAGTATTTTAAAGAAAAAAAATGCTGTGTACAAAATATTTTGTCTTCACTTCCAGCTGAATTTAATTTCAAATAGATAATTTAATGTTCATCCCAAAACTTTGGAACATAATCATCAACTGAAAATGATTTTTCATGGGACATACCAGCAGTTTTGGTCACTGGGAGTTTCACTTCCAAATTTATGTTTTCTATTAAATACTTCTATTATTTCTTCTTATGCATGTCTTATCAGAAAAGTGATACCTTTTTTGATTTTGTTTTGACCTTTACTAATTCATATGTATTGTCACATACAATGATTATATAGATCAAATTTATTTATCTGCTGTTACTAAATATACCCTTATCTGCATTCCATTCTTCCTCTGCTAGCAGGTTAAGAGAAAAAAAAAGGTGACATATTTCTAAGAGACAGTATTTTTTCCTACATCTATATCGTTTTGTCAGTAGACCTAAACAGGTATCTTGATATGAACATCTGCCATGGACATGAATAATGAAAAATGGTCACATCAATAAATTTGGGTTTTATCCTGACAAAAAGAGGACAAAATGGGTCTGAGAAGTTCAGCAAAGCTTTTAAAATAATTTTTTAAAAAACTGTGTGTGTATATACATGTATTAAAAATAGTAAATAACTACTGGCAGCTGTAGTACAACAATACAGAGGTAAAAAATGCATAACCTTCTCAGAAGAAGACAGAAACAGCTGTCTCTGAGTTTCTGAATGCTGTGTACAGCTCTCAGAATGATTTATGTTGACATCTGAGGCTGAGAATTTCCATTAGAGTCGGACATAGGGACACAACTCTCATTTATTCTCCATAAAAATGTATGAGTCCTGCTAAAGGCATTTAATGTATCATAAGGATATGCGATAACGGTGCTCTGAGAATTACTGCTCACTTGACCATTTTATGATTACAAACTAATGGTGATTGTTAGGCTGTAAACTTGTAGTTACATTTAAGTAACTTATAAGCTGAGCATTATGAAGTGCTGCTCTATCAAGCCTGACACAAAGGTAGAGATGGTGTATCTTTTTCCTTTGCAAAATACTGAAGTCAAGATTTCAAGAAACATGTACTTGAAGCTACGTCTCTTAGTTTCTATTTGGTTACTATATAATGTACACAAAGTTATTAAGTTAGGTCCCTAGTATCCAGGTCTCCATGCACAAATAGACACCGAGGTGACCCATGGATTTTTTGCAAAAACCAGGTTTGGGCTCAACTATCTTGACAAAAAAGAAAAATGGATGACATTACAGTATATAATGTAGATTTATATAGCCTGAATTTAAGTGACTAAGTTTAGAGGTTAGTCTCTTGAGACAGGATACAATGAAAAGACACAATGAAGAAAATTTAAAGAGCGAGCTTGCCAATTCCAGCATGTATAATCTTGGTGGAGCTATAAAATTTTAATTGATTTCTTCAAGTGATTTTTTTCAGGGATATATTTCCAAAAATCTTGACTTCTTATGTTATACCCTTATGATTACTAGCTTGAAATTTTTTTCATGCCAACTCAAGAAACTGTTATTACCTAGTCCCAGATGACATCACACTTTTCAGATCTAGCAGTAATACTCTAAAATGCAGTAAGAAAGGCTACATGCAGTCAGGTTTAAAACTTTCCTGGAGGTTGCATACCCAGTTGCTGTACTGGTTTTAGCTTGGTTAATTTTCTTAGTAGCCTGTATGGTGCTATGTTTTGTATTTGTGACCAGAACAGTGTTGCTAACACACCAGTGTTTTAACTATTGCTGAGCAGGGTTTGCCGAGCCTCAGGGCCTGTTCTGCTCCTCATCCCACCCCACAGCCAGCAGGTTGGGGATTCACAAGTAGTTGTGAGAGGATGCAGCCGGGACAGCTGAGCTCAACAAGACCAACGGGGTGTTCCAATATTATACAGCATTATGCTCAGCAATAAAAGCTGATGGAAAGAGGAAGGGAATGACATTTGCAGGGATGCTGCTTGCTTTCCCATGTCACCATTACATGTGGTGGAGCCCTGCTTTTCTGGAGATGGCTGAATGTTTGCCTGTCCATGGGAAGTTGTGAATAAATTCCTTGTTTTGCTTTGTTTGTGTGCATAGTTTTGTTTTCCCCACTGAAGTATCTTTTTTTTCTCAACCCCCAAGTTTTCTGTTTTAGCCTTCTGTTTCTCTCTCTGTCTCAGCCAGGGGCAGTGAGTGACCTGCTGCATGAGTCTGAGCTGCCTGCCAGGGCTAATAAGAAGAAGTTGAAAAAATAAGGTATTCTTTTCCATTAATTAAGTTGCAGTGGACTGCTTTTTCATTTAAAATTACTATGATACACAGAGATAAGTAAAATAAATAGCAGAAAAGCTACACTTGAAAATGTGTCCATTAGCCTATAGCAGTTTATACCCAGTACATGATTCTAATTTATTTCTTTGCTAATGGGTAAGCAAAAGCCAGTCAGAATCAGCTAGATATAAATCTAACTGGTCAGCTCACTGATTTTTTCAGTCATCAGATTTTACAGTATTAGCTAGTTCTATCACTAAACATCTGCCTATTGCTGATTACTGTTTCTGAAGAAATCTCCTTTATCATTAGTATTTCTTCCTGTTTCTGGAATAGAACTGTCATTGGATTATCTTTTTTTATGGTATTTCAAATGTGAAATTACCAGGCTACATTGCTTTTTTCATGATTTAATACAGCTGATGTCAGCATCCTATATTATCAAAAATACAGTGATCCAGAAATAATCTTACTATAAATGAAATAATATTTCAGGACATTGAGGCATGTCAGTTGGTGGTAACAGCATTAGCACACAAAAATTCATACAAAATTCATACATTTTTGCTGAAGAAACAAATCAAACATGAAAAATAGGAATTAAACTGAGAAAAAGAAAACACTAAAACCATAAAAATGACACATTTCTGAAGAACTGATTGGTCTGCGTAGTGAAACATTTTCTCTTCTAATTGGAAAAGGTAGTTTTGTATAGTCCTGTGTGACAAGTTTTAAGCTTAAACATCAAACACTATAATATATGTATTTGAACTCTTTGCATCCTGGACTTCAATAAAGAAATAAAATTACACTCTATGTCTACACAAATCATAAAATTTGGTATTTGATATCTTTAGCAACTACACCAGACTTGAGCTGAAAGAGAACATTAAGAAACTAGCTACATAAAGAAAATATGAATAACTTATATCCAACATTGCAACTCATAAGACTTAGCATTGTATAGGAAAGATGCTCCCAAATTAAACATAGATTTTTATATTTCTAGACAATTTAATCTCTACCACAACTGATTCAGAATTTTTATTGTATTTTTAAATATACAGTTAAGATAAATTTTCTGTTCTCACCACGAAAAAAATCACAAGCAAGCACTTGCAAGTCAGCCTTCACTTTACACCACACACACACACATGATTCTGAGGTAGATTTAATGATGATAGGGTAGAGTATAATTCTAGCAAGGTTCAGGAAAGGTATTTAGGTAGGCTGTTAGCAGTTAATGAACTGAAAAATTCTACAGATAATGAACAATCCTGAGAGAAAGGTACTCCAAAGATATCTAATAATGCGGCCTTAACACTGAAAGTGATGGTACTACATATGTGAAAGACTCAACATAATTGCAAATTAGAAATTGTTGAGAGAACATAGAGAAAGGATAAGAAAAAGTAGAAAGGAAGCAGATTAGACTCTATGGTGATACTTCCAAGGTATCTTAAAATACAGGAAATAAAGCAAGCTTTTAACATTTGAAGACGTTTGTGTCATTGATACTATTTTTCGAAAAAGCTTGGTCTTAGGATACACACCTGTGCTGAAAATCCAGAGCAAAGACAACAAAATAATTATTTTCCTGACTTACATTAGAGGAGAAAAGGTTGTGAAAAGCACTCATACACATACACATACACATACAAACCTACTAAAGACAAAGCATCTAGAAGTTCTACAGGAACACAAGAGAATATCTACACAAAGATATTTCTCCTATAATTAAATGCTTGAGTCAACTTATAAACAGGTCATCACTCAGTTGTAGGCCATGCCATGTATGTTTTATCACATAGCCTTTCAGTTTGAGTACAGGAGTATCACCCTAACTTAACAGCAAGTGGATAGTCAACGTTAATTTCAAATAGGAAATTATGCTATTTTCAAACATTTATGATGGAAAATATTATTCTTTTCTGTAATTAATAAAATATGATTTTGGTAGAAGAACAATTATAAGACAGTGATTAAACAGATAGTGATAGTTTGTCTTCAAATATATGAAGATAATGAAAACATCCACTAGATTGATGAAAAAGATAAAATAAATATAAAACATAAAGTAATGATAAAATACCTCGATTTTGTGATTTATTTAGCTTTGAATATAAATTTAAAGTTTTAAACTTTAATTTGACATTTTTAACTTAGTCCTCTCTTAATGAATATCTGCTTTCAATATATTAGGACCAGGATTTCTTCACTCTTAATGTTAGATGTTAAGTTGTTCTTTCAAAAACTCTTACCTGATACAGGAAGGCATTCACCAAGGAAATGAGAGAGTATGAACTTAATTATGTAGTCAATGAGAAAGAAAGAATTATTTAAAGACAAAACCTGAAATTAAATGCATCTGTCCCCTTCCCTATGACTTCCAGAACCAGAAGCTAAAAGTATGAAAGTAAGCTGTGGTTTTCCTCATTGCTACTTGTATAGTTTGTTCTACTGATAAGGAGGCAGCGTCAGTGATGCCCTGTAGTATCACATTTGCCTCAACTCAATCTTTGTAAAACATAGAAAAATAACCCAGATACTTAGTCCAGCAACAATACCCAGTGTTTCAAAGGTTTCTTCCTACCCATAAATGTTACTGTTAATAACTAATGACTTCTCTGGCTTTTGTATTGCTACAGAAGCAAATTATTTTGAAAAGAGATTAAGTTGGAGAGGAATTGAGACTGAACTAGCTGATATTGTTTAGTCAACAAAACATAAGAACTAGAGCTCTTTTAATTTACACAAAAAACCCTTGGTTTCAGGCAACATTGTATTTCAGGGCAATTATCAATGAAGAGAAATTTTTATTGTTTAATTTTAAGAAGACATATTAACATAAAAATATTTCTTCAGAAACTGAACAAAACATTTCTTCCTTTCTCTCTTCTGCAAATATATTATGTTTTCTGGTGTTTGTCTAATATCCCAAGGACTTCATAAGAAACTAGAGCACAAACCTGTTCATTTGAAGGGCCATAAATAGAACAGCTGACACCAAGTATTTCTGTTGAAAACCACCCTGTGTTACTATGAATTGAATTACCGGAAAACAAAGAAGAAAATGCAACTAGTTAAAGTAATGGTAATGTATCTACTTATCACACTATTTTCAAACTGATTCAGGAGCATGACAGCGTGACTTACTTGCTGCTCCCATAATAAACATACTGCTATTTATGAGTAAAGTTTATAGAAGTGCAGCAATCTTAACTCCACAGTTGCATCAAATCTATTTATTTCTTACTCCTATTATTTGAAATTTGCTACATAACTGCTAATTTGCAGAGAAAATTAATGTTTTTATCAATCAGAGGTAAAGATTGGTCAAGCACCAATCCATTTAAATAATTCACAAACAAGAAGCTTAGCTCAGGATATGGGTTAGCATCAACACAGAAAGTAAGAACAGTCAGATATTTACTATGATGGATGTATGCTCAAAAATGTAGTTCATTCACTTTTCTGCTGATATTTGAAAAAAGAATTGTGATGATTATTTGACCTCAGAAGTTGGCACAATTGAATGGTCCTCCAAAGAGTTCTTAGTGAATAGATAAGCTTCCTAAATTGAAAAACCAAAATAATTCTGTTGAGCATTTGGTGATGCTCTTCTGTCTTCCAGTGTGAATGCTGGATACTAAAGTGATACTTGGTTTTGTGGTTGCAGATGTACTTGATCACCATGTAAATTAAAAGGGAGGACAGGAAAAGTGTTGCTGAGTATTCTGAAAACAATGCTGGATAGTGGCATCAAAAAGATGGGGATAACATTGAAAGATATTTGAACTGCACAATCTTTAAAAGTGGAAATAGCTTGTGACAAAATAAAATGCAGCTGGACAAAATTCCAGATAAGTTCACATAGATAATGCAAATGATCTCACATGAATTTTTAATAAAATTGACCATACACTTAGAAGAAAAATGTGGAAATCTGCAGTATTAAAATTTCATAAATATTTCCATATTTGCATAATTCTTTTGATGTTTTAATTTTCTTGAAAAATTGTTTCATAGTGTTGCCATTGGCAATCCATGTAACAGAAGATACCATAGTGTCATTAACAAATGTGTATTCTTGCAGGAACATTCTTACTGCATTGATGGCTACTTCACACAGAAGGGATCTACTTAAATGTGAATGAATAAACATAAAAGGCTAATAACACAGCAGGACTTGTTCTTTGCACCACCTTGTGTAGTTAAAATCAGCTATTTCATTATGCTAATAATTTAATTCCATCTGTTGAAATCCTGCCAGCCATATGTCTAACATAATGACAGAATTTGTACTTCAGAGTGTCATTCATATGTCTGCCATGTCTGTGAATTTCTTCTCATCTATAATGCTAAGGTTGTATAAAATAAACTATAATACATGTGAAATACAGGTAAAACATGCCAGTATCTCCTTAGAAGAAGTGAGACTGTATCTTACACAAAAAAAAAAAAAAAAAAGCAAATTTGTAAGACAATTTCTCAGTGAAAAAGTTAAACAGGAAAGGCTTATTCTCATGTATGTCTGAAATATTTACTCAGTGCACAAGAAACACTGTTAAAAATATAATGTGGCTACACAAAGAGAGCATTCTTGTGAATTTGCATAATGACAGATCAGGCATTTTCTATAATGACTTGAATTTGTAACCTATACAACTGTCACTAAACATATTTTTTATAAGTTTTCTGAGCATTTAATTCAACAAGGAAAAGATATATACAGAGATGTACACCACATGCAAGTGTATGACTTGAATCTTCAGTCTGCTCTATTATCTGTCTACATTTTTGCATGTTTAGTTATGTATTAAGCTTTTGGAGAATGTGCATTTCAGACACAGAGGTCTTCTGCTCAGACTACATTGAAGTGATTGTTGTAGATGTCTCACACCTTCCTCAATTCTGAAGAAACTCTTTCATGGCCTGTGCCAGCTCTGCAGTCTGCAGCTGGTTAGAGACAGGCATCTTCTGCCCCCAGCTAGTAAAACCACTGTAAACTCCCAAGTATTCCCAATGCAAAGTATGCTGCTGCTGCAGGTGTTGCTTTGGCAGCAGTGTGAGCATAGCTCTTAAAAATATTCATGTTCAGTTATCAATGCCGTCTCCCTAGTCCTGAAATTCAGCCATTAATAGCTGGGCTGTTAGTTTCTAATTCAAGAAAAGACAGGATAGTTTTGTTCTTGCTCAACTTTGAAGGGTACTTCAAATAAATGTGTTATTAAGGTAAAATAATATATAAACCAATTTTTTTCTTTTATGTTGATTTTCCTAACTTTACTACATATGTATATATATATACAAACATATATGCAGAGTAAACTCATCCAGATTATCTGTACAGAAGTTCAGGTACAGCTGGCTGATGTTCTAAAGAGCACAATGTCACCTGCTGTGTGTCTGAAACAAAGATTTAAAGAGGTGATTAAAACACTGGTAAACTTTTTAACACTTTTTTTTTTTTTTTTCTGTATGAAAAAGAGGGAGCGGGATGTTTTTGCATGGGCAGATAGTGATAGAGAAGGTTTAGTTTGGGTGTTAGGGAGAAATGCTTTTCTCACAGGGTAGTGACATGTTACCCAGAGAAGTTGTGAATGCCCTGTTCTTGGAAGTGTTCAAGGCCAGACTCAGTGGGGCTGCTCAATACAAGAGAGACATGGAACTCCTGGAGTGGGTCCAGTAGAGGGCAACAAAGACGATTAAGGGACTGGAACATCTTTCTTATGAGGAAAGGCTGAGGCAGCTTGGCTTGTTGAGACTCAAGAAGAGATGCCTGAGAGTGACCTCATCAATGTCTATAAGTATCTGAAAGGAGGGTGTCAGGAGGATGAAGCAAGGCTCTTCCTGGTGGTGCCAAACAATGTGCAGAAACTGATGCACAGGAAGTTCTACCTGAAAATTAGGAAGAACTTCTTTACTGTGTGAGTGACCACACACTGAAGCAGATTGCCCAGAGAGCTTGTAGAGTCTCCCTCACTGAAGGTATTCAAGAACTGTGTGGATGCAATCCTGTTCTATGAGCTCTGGAGATGACCCTGCTTGATCAGGGAGGTTGAACCAGAATGGGTGAATCCACTGTGATCCCTTCCAACCTTACCCATTCCGTGATTCTGTGATTCACATCCTGTCTTCTCTTCCAACCCCCATGAAGGCCTAGGCAGGAAGGGAGAGGAAACTTTGACAATATATCAGTTAGCATTCCTGAGTCAAGGAAGTAAAAGGATGCAGTTTACACCTAGGAATGGACTGGTTTGTCATAGGATTCAGGATGCTTCCCTGTGTGAGTGGAAAAAAATTGGGTCTAAACTGTATGTCATGATGGCATTCTAGCACCATTCCAATTTACTTCTCCTTATTTGGGCTAGCTTCCAAACTCAGACCATGGCTGTGAGATGTGTTTCCTGTAGCATTTTCTTACTATCTTTACAAGTCTGCATTAGTTGCAAGCTTTTATTTGTCTGTATTTATCACATAAGTCTCAAAAGACTGATGCTACTACATTTTAAACAAAGCAGTATATTGTACCTCCCATAGTTTTACTGATTACTGTGCTTTCACTTTCAGTTTATGGTGTGTCTGAACAAGTGCAAGGTTCAGAGTGTGTCCTATGCTTAATAACTTCTAAGAGCTGCCTCTAGAAAATTCAGTGAGTAAAGAATCTAAGTTAATGAAATGCATAAATAGTAAATGGTAAGATAATACATGAGAAAACTG
Source organism: Scytalopus superciliaris (assembly GCA_013400415.1). Taxonomy (NCBI): domain Eukaryota; kingdom Metazoa; phylum Chordata; class Aves; order Passeriformes; family Rhinocryptidae; genus Scytalopus; species Scytalopus superciliaris. The sequence goes on from VXBX01008480.1 coordinate 33,204, forward strand.
ATAAGCGGAGAATGATCTAATCATAGACATGCTAAATGCTTTCAGAGAAGTACCACTATTTGGAAATGCTTATCTTGGCTGAAATTCAGTCCTTGATACCCTTTACAATAATATGATCTATCAGTGCTTGTAAGTCTTCAAAAAGTATATTGAAGAAGCTCTGTTCTCTTGATTAGTGCTTTCCCCCATCTAGGTTATTCAGTATATCACACGAAAGATACAAAGTCAAAGTAATAGGAATTTCTGAAAGAAACACACAGATCCACTTACCTCAGGGGAATCAATCTGAACAGGAACCAAAGATAAACGAAAATTACAACAAAAATTCACAAACTTTAAAATTAAATAAATATTGTTTAAAAACTAAATATTGAATGTATGTCATGTACCTAATGGTAATGTTAAATGATAATGGTAATGGTATATGTTAAATATTTAACCACTTTCATACCATTTAAATCATAGAATCATAGAATGGCTGGGGTGGGAAGGAAACTCAAAGATCCTTACCTGCCATAGACACCTTTCACTAGACCAGGTTGCTCAGAGCTCCATCCAGCCTGACCTTAAACACTCCCAAGGATGCAGCATCCACAACTTGTCTGGGCAAGCTATTTCGGTGCTTCCACACCCTCACAATAAAGATTTTTTCCTAATATCTGATCTAACCTTACTCTCGGTTTAAATCCATTCCCCTCTGTCCTTTCACACATGCTCCTGGAAAAAATCCCTCTCTATATTTCTTGTACGCTCCCTTCAGGTACTGGAAGGCTGCAAGTACCTTCTCTTCTCCTGTATGAACAACCCCAACTCTCTCAGCCTTTCCTCACAGGAGAGGTGCTCCATCCCTCTAATTATTCTTGGTGGCTTCATCTGGACACATTAATGTCCTTTCTGTACTGAAGATTCCAGAGCTGGATGCAGCACTGCAGATGGAGTGTCACTAGGGCAGAGTAGAGGGGCAGAATCACCATGTCAAAGTTAACGCACATGTAAATAGTGACTTTCAGAAATCATTGACATCTGCACTGCCTCCAGTTTATGCTCTTATTTTTTAGTGTAACATTTTCAATGCCTACCTTTTCAAAAATAAAATTCAGGAGTCCTTAATTGAAGACTAGATATATTTTCTGAAAATCTGTTGTGTCTCAGGTTTTGTGTCTACATATTCATAGCAATGTACAGAAGTCATTAGTCACCGTTTGTTTCAGAAACTTCATTTATTTCTACCATGTAAAGGCACAGTTTTTTACTTCCAAGGCTTAATATAATAATTTAAAACTTGTATCTTAATCTCAGTGTATGTAGTATTTAGTACTGGAAATTTGGATTATTCATTTATTTCTCCAGAGAAACTCTTATTTTACAACAAAGGAGTGTATAAAAATATGCATATATATGTGTGTGTATGAATATATATACATAGTCTTTCTGGGACCAGTTTTCATCAGAGGATTTTACTGTAGGAGTCATGAGAAAAGGAGATGTCTGACATTATATACCAAAAGCAAATACAGGATTCTTCCACTCCCTGCCAGCTATTTTTGCTCTTCTATTTGAAGGATAGATGCAGCTTGGAGAGGATTTTCTTTATTGTTTTGAAGCAGTTGGCTCTGAGTCTAAAGAAATCATCATGCTGAGTTACCAGGAGCTGCATTCAATCTCATTTGAAAGCAGGTCATGCATTCATCTCTGCTCTGTTTCTGAATAATCTCAGCAATGTGCACCACACATGCTGCTTCAGGTCTCTGAAAGGATTCATACTGGTAGTATCCTTTAACACACTTATTAGTGGTCTGGACTTGCCTTTCTTTTATTTCAGTTTCTGAGTTTGCACACTTTCCAAGATGAGACAATTGAGAAGTCTGCCTATGTCATTAACATTGATTTTTATTTTTTTTTTTGTTTGTTTTGGTAGCAAAACTCAACATTCCCCTCAAAACAAAGTGAAAAATCATATAATCACTGTGAACTCTGTCATTGCTTCTAATAAAATAACTGCAGGCTTGAAGCAAAACCAATTTAACTGTCAGAATAATACTCAGAACAGTGGATTTTACTGGGTATTGTCATCTTCAACACAACTTTCATTATAGTGAATGCAATCTGGGAAGCTATTTAGGTCCTATCCCCGAAGGTGTCTATTGTTCTGTATCAGTCAGTGACATACTCACTACCCAAAAAGCCCTCAAAATTAGGAAGCATTGATTTTTACTTTTAGGTCTTTTGTTTCTGTACTGCACATCAATCAAAGAGGGAAAAGAGAATTAAGAGCAGAAAAATGTAATTTAAGTATATATGCTTGCTATACTGTATTCTATCCACACTCTAAAGAACAAATTCATGAAAGAGAGTGTAAATTGGGGGCCACTGAAACATTACACAGACTATTCCATTTGTCTTAGCTTTCTTGTACAATTGCAACAGTGATAATCAACTAAAGTGGTGTGATATTATTATTTGATCTCTTCTACTGATTAAAAAATTGCTAATTTGTCAGGAAAGTGTAATGGCTGTTGTAGTGCTTATAACAACATAGACGTTAAAGGTGTCAATGGCCTTGGATTATTTAGTAACTGGAAAAAGATTAATATTATGTTTTCCTTTAAGAAGAAAATGTGGGAAGCAAGACTGGGACACTATAGCCCAATCAACTTCATCTCTGTCCCTGGAAGGGTCATGGGCATGGCCCTTGGAAACCCTTTCCACGTATATAAAGGACGAAAGTTAAATGGGGACATTTAACAAGTAATTATGAAGAGCAAACATTGCTTGACCAACTGGTTTGTATTGTGTGATGAGAACTGTAGATCTACTAATGAGGGACAATGAGGAGATTTAATTTATTTTGACTTCAGCTAGATTTTTGACACTATATCCCAAAGCATTCTCATTTGGAATATGAGAAAATCTGAGCTAGATGACCAGAATAGTAGCTAAGTTTAGAATTAGCTGGACTGTTAGGCTCACAAGGCAGTAACCAGTGGCTTGACATGTAGCTGATGGCTGGTAGACTGGAACACCTCAGGTATTGATACTGGTCAACATACTTCTCAAAAATCTTGGTTACAACTCTGAGTTGTAACCAACTCCGAGTCTATTCCATGAATTTACATCCAGCACAAAGATGGGTCTGGAAGGAGAGGTAACATACTGAATAGCACAATTTTAACCCGGAGTTGATACATTTGAGGGCTGGATGCACTGAAGCCTCATGAAACTCAGTAAGGGGGACTGCAAGCCTCTATGGGTTGAGGCAGAGTAAGCCCACACAATAACACGTTACAAAGATAGTGGAGATTAATTCTATTTGTTCAATGAGAGAAGGACCAAAATCAACAGACTGTGAGCAGGAAGTTCAAGTTGGGCATTTGGAAAACAATTTCAGAGACACAATAGAATTCCCTTCTTTGGAGACTTTCAGGGTTTGTATAGACAAAGCCATGACCTGAATCCAGCACTGACAATAGTCTTACTGTTAGTCAGAGGTTGGAATGGATCACTTGTTAGAGGTATCTTCAAGTCAAAATTTCTATGATTCTATTGTCATTTCCTCTCTTTGTTCATAAGATTGTTAGACCTCTTATTAGCAAGACAATGAAAAAGACTTTTAAGATCAAGTTCAGACACAAGCCTAACACCACTAAGTCCACCACTAAACCATAACCCTAAGTGTCACATCTACACATTTCCTAAATACCTCCAGGGGTGGTGACTCAACCACTTCCCTGGGCAGCATGTTTCTAATCTTTAACAACCCTTTCCATAAAAATAATTTTTCATTACTTCCAGTCTAAACCTAGATGCAACTTGTGGCTATTTCCTCTAGTTCTATTGCTTATAACTTGAGAGAAGAGACCAACCCCCACCTTACTACAATCTCCTTTCAGGTAGTGGTAGAGAGTAATTAGGTCATCTAAGCTTCATTTCCCCCGAGTTAACCAACTCCAGCTCCCTCAGCTATTCCTGATCATACTTGTGTTCCAGGCCTTTAACCAACTTCATTGATGTTTTTGCAACACATTCCAGCACCTCAGTGTCTTTTTTTTTCTTGAGCCCAAAAGTGAACAGAGGATTCAAGGTGCAACCTCACCAGTGCCACACAGAGGGCAACAACCCCTTCCCTAATCCTTCTAGCCAGACTATTTCTGATAAAAGATAAGATGCTATTGGCCCTCTTAGCCATGTGGGCACACTGCTGGCTCACCTTCAGCTGGCTGTCAACTAGTACCACTGGATCATTTTCCACGGAGCAGTTGATTCCACTAACAACAGTTAAAGATGAAGGCAAAGAAGGCATCAAGTACCTCAGCCTTGTGTTCATCTGTTGTCACTATCTTTCCCCCCTACTACTGTAAAGTAAGGCGATTCTCCTTGTGCTCCTTTTGCTGCTAATGTATTTATGGAAACATTTTTAATTGTCTTTATAGCACCAGCCAGATTAAGTTTTTCTTCTGTTTTTGGCATTTCCAGTTTTCGTCCCGTGTAACCTCACAACATAGAATGGTTTGGGTTGGGAGGGGACCTTGAAGATTACCTAGTTCCAACCCCTATGTTGTGGGCAGGGACACCTTCAACTCGACCAGGTAGACTACATCCTTCTAGTCCTGAGCTGCGAAGTTGCCTAGGCTTACTTCCAGAGGTCACAAAAGGTCACAAACTCTCCTGAGTTCCAACCATAGCGCCCTTTTCATCCAATCTGGTCACCATTGGCTTGTCTTTCAGCACACACATAGTATGAGACAGTCTATTTTATTACAATTATGAATAAACGAGAATTTTTTTCCATACTTCAAATCAAATGAAAATAAAAATAATTGCTAACTGTATTACCATTCATAGAAAACTGAATTTCTACCACTGCCAAATTTTCCCCACTACCTAATTTTTATGTTGTCATTCAACCAGATTGTACCAGAAAAATCTTAAACAGTGCCTAATGTACCATGTCTGGTACGATTCCCATTGGAGAGAATGTCAGAAAACAAGCCTGTAGATTGCTGGGATTACTCACCAATAACATAAATTTAACTGCTCATTTAAAACTGTTTTGGTTTGCTAAACCTGGCAAAACCTAGAGTGAAAAACAGATGTTTCTCATTTTTTTTTCCTGGTGCATGTGACCTCTCTAGAGAACGTATTTAAAATTATAAAACTAAGGCATTGCCCAAGATTCATGGCATACTGTTGTTATTTTTAAAGTTTACCATACTAGAATAACTTTAGTACTTGCATTGCCAATGTAGTACCTAGAGTCCCATCTTAATTTCTTAATCTAACCAGCTGCAGATATTTAAAACTGTCTAGAGATTTACAAAATGTAATACAAAACAAATTGAAGTTGTTACCAATGTGCAAGTAAAAGTGAGATAGAAAATTGGTTTACATTTTGCAATGCTGTGCTATAAAAAAACCTTTAACCTTCTTTTAAGTCTTGGATCAAACTTCACTAAATAGCTGGAAGCAATAAAAATAGGAAACATCTGTTTGCCAATGAAAAAAAAGAATCAAACATAGACAAAGAATTGCTTTTACTTTTTCAGTAAATGTCATAGAGTATTTACCAAACTGGAAGAGGACATTTTCAGAAGCAGAATGGGTTGTAAACAACCAAACTTTAGTATAGTCTCAGAGACTCTTGCTGATGGCTGCAGTTGTTTTCATCTTTTTTGGCTGTTTTAATGGGTTTTTGGCTTTTTTTTTCTTTTTGTTTTTATTACCCTTTTTAAATTAGTATAATATTTAGAATAAAAAATATTTTCATTCCAACAGACCCCTGGCAGTGAAGAGTTACATCTTCTGTTCCCTACTTTCATAATTTTGCAATCCACCAAGTTCTGTGGGTCCTCTACATTTACTTGGAATGCAAAGGTGGCCAAGTCTCTTCCTTGAGGTCTTTTTCTTCTCTCTCTATTATTTGAGAGAAAACAGTGATTATATTTCTTGCTGTAAGACCATCAAGAGAAGATTGTTGGTGAGAAATTAGAAAAATAAATAGGAATACTTTGTAGGAACCAATGTATCTAGCATCTGAAGTACATGTTCCCTAATGCTCACTGAGAACAAACAGAGTTCCTGCAGTTGTGCAGGAAACTGTTTCAGGGACACCTAACTGAAATGACTAATATACTTCTTTTGGGTAAACTGAGTTCGGAAAGGAATCAAAACAGATTTAGACAGCAATTTCTGTGACACACAACATTATTACAGATCATCCTTATGACAAATGAGAAAATTTTAGCGGTAGACATGTGAAAGAGATCTTGGGAGGGCTTTAACTTTATGGGATACAGAAAAAACCATATTTAATGTAAAAATATTTCAAAATAACCTTTTGGAATGATCTTAAACTTATGCTTCAGGGGAATCACTACCTCCAAGCAGTTAAATGAGACCTGTATGTGGTGGTAGATGAAGAACTGGGGGAAAAAGATGTTTTCCTACTGAGTTCTTCAGACATTCCTCTGAAGCCTGGTTACAGTACAAGATCGGACAGAGAACAAAATGAAGCTGAGATCCAACGGTAAAACATTTTATTATTATTCTGGGCTGCAAAAATGACCAGTTTACCTGAATAATACCCTCCTTTCCTGTTCTTTTGCCTTTGCCCATGCCTACATCCATCTCTAAAAATTATCAATCTGTACACATCAATCTGAATGACAATGTGAACTTGTTCTAAAAAACAAAATAAAAAATTTAAAAAGTTACAGTGAACTTTCTCATTTTTTCAGACCTACCTAATTGTCCTCTTTTTAAATGCAGGGTGCAACAAAATTAAATATCCATAAACTGCATTGGAACTTTTTCAATAAATGCCAATAATTTATTAATTCCGTTATTTTGGGCAATGACCTGAAATAGAGTGCCCTTTAAATTCTTTATGTTACCAATGTCTATGGAAAAGTGAATGCAGCTTAGAAAAAGCCTTTCTTATACAGATAAGTTGAAACTAATACTTCTATATTTGTCTTAAAAAATATTTTCCTTTCATTTTTTTTTATATTTATTGGAACTATTTTTTATTGTAAAAATTTGAACACAGCCATTTAATTATTCAAAAATATCCTCAAGAATTCTAGTAAACTTTTGTCTTGCAGTCAGAGCTAGCAGTTTTCATATGAAGCACAACCCTTTTCTTTTAACTTGGGGGCTGTCACTCAAGATACAAAGTAACAAATTTCTTTTGTTTGCAAAACATCAGTACGTTCAAATTCTGCGAAACAGTAAGGGATTTTAAACAGTAACATATTAAACATTTTCAACTGCCACATTATATGACTGATTAATTTAATACAACCAAACCCAGAAATCTTATTTTTAAATTACATACATTCTATGACAGATTTATTGCTTGTTTTGCTAAAAATCACTGTAAGTTGCAAAGTAAGTTCACTGTTAACAACATATGTGTCATTTGTATACATGTGTTCAGAACATACATTCTAGAAAGAAAAAGAAAAAAGAATGCCACAGTATGACAAGGTTTAGAAAACAGTAACAGCAAAAAAATCAAAAGTGCTCTATCTTTGAGTCACTTGTGTAATAGGTTTTAGTGTTCCTGCTGAATAAATAACATTATATATTAAAGCACTGTGAAATTTTAAATCTTTTTCCAGGTGTGGGATTTTACTTGGGCATTCATGTTTTGTGTAGGACTGAATTAAATATTCCCTGTGTATGACTTGTCAAAAATGAAATGTTCTGTTACAGGTACATTCCTACCAGTTCAGTCATTACATCTTGTATAATGGGGATGTGAACATGATTCCCACTAGCTATTTTTATTTGGCTTCTGTGTCATAACGTCAGCAAATAACTTCACTAGAAAAACAAAAACATACCCCCAAACCAATATATACATAGGGTAGAGGCATCCTGTGTCTTTTCAGGCAATGAATTTTTAAATGGTTTGCTTAAAAAACAGAATATTACAATTGACAATAGCTATTCAGATGTAAGGTTTTAAATGATTTTATTCTTGGACTGGGCAGATGGGTGATTTGTATTAGATTTGTGTTTCGCTTTGGGGTGTGCTTTTTCCTGCTAGATTTTAGTGCCTCATTTCCAGACACTGCTGTCTGCATTTTTTGAGACAATGCTAATCCTCTAGCAGATTGCACTTTACTGTTGAATTTTAGAACTCTAAAACAGTAAGGAGAGGGATAATTTTAACTACATGGAGTACTGCCATTGTAAATATCACTACTAAAATGTGACTAGAACATGCATTATTTAAGAAAAAAAAAATATAGCCATATTTGGGATTTTGTCCTGTTTTCTTAATGCCTTGCCTTTTTTCATGCTCCACTTTTACAGCTTATAAACATTTCCAATTTTTCCTGTTTTTCTTTTTTTATTTAATTGGCAAAATGCCTCTGTCGGTATTTTAAATTGTTTGATATAATGTTTGAATATCAACATATATATTCACTTGTGTGACAGAATGACAACTTTTCTCTACCTTTGCCCAGAAGGTCTAGGAGACATCTATTCCATCAGGCATATTACACACATTAAACATCTTTAGACACATTATTTGTGTGGTTTACGTACTTATTCCAAATCCTGCAATCTTGACCTTCTGGTAAATTTGCTACTATAGGCAAAACATCTCTAAAATGGATGTGGTGCCTCTTTATGACCATGATAGATTCCTTTGCCTTTTGTACAATATCATACAAAAAAACCCCCAACATATCAATTTGATATGCTACTAAAAATATTTCTAAAATAATTCAGAACAAAAATTCACCTGGAGAACTTTTTTTTTTTAATTCAATTACATGTTAACCTTTTTAGGATTACAGTTCTGTTTACAGCTGAAAGTGTAGAGATATGTTAAGACATATAAAATGTAGTTTATTGAATTAATTTTGTATTAGCAGCTAGCAAATAAAGACTAGGTTGGACTTGCTCCTTTTTCTTTTATAAGCTTGTCACATAACAGATATATAGGACATGATGTGCATTTTTATTATACTATTTAATTTGATAGCATTACAGTTACTATTTTTCATACAGTAGTTGTCATTATAAAATGGAATAAATAATTAGAAATTGTCATTACCATAATTGCCTATTCTTACTGATCTGACACAAAGACTGCGATATGAGTTAATAAAAAAAGTGTGATGTAATGAAAAATCATGCTTATCTATTGTT
>VXBX01008480.1:42773-56385 GCA_013400415.1 Scytalopus superciliaris
TATATACTAATGATACATGGAGTGGTATAGGCACATGTTAGCATGCCAACTTTATATAACCATTCCCCATGGAAACTACAGTTTAGAAGTCAACAAACTTAAGAATAAAACTGAAATACCTGTGTTTTGAATTAATAGAGGCACACAGACAAGTAAATGTTCCCCATGTTAAGCGTTTTGAAATACAGGAGAGCCTTCGACTGTTGCCTGCAGGTACAGTTGACATGAAGAGCTTCAAAGAATAGTTGTTTCTTTTGGGATGAAGGACTGAATGTACAGTACTGATAAATGACATTTCTGTTTAAAACCACTTTAAATAGTGGCAAATATATGGTGGCATCATGTTTTGCTTTTTCATTTAGTTGACTAGAAAGTCATATGGAAAATGATAATGCAATATATACTCTTGGCAGTAACAGTCGAAAACGTTCACCATGTTTTCTATCACAGATGCTGGCCAAATTTCTGTCTTTTTTCTTTCTTTTTCAAAGTGGACTCCATCATCCCGCCAACTGATGCATTTGCCAGCTTCACATTGGATTATTTCTATTTTTTTTGAACAAATTCTTATGGAGGCATGCAAAGCCCAATTGTTTCAAAACATGGCTGTACCCATGTTTCTTCATGAGAGAACTACATATTTTTTTATTATTTTTAATCCAAAATAGCTTGCAATTTAAATATAGGGCTATCACTTACCAAACCTTAAACAACTTTGATTCTTAAAAATATTTTTTTTTATATAGTTGCCTAGGTTGCTGTACCAGACTGCACTTCCATGGTACCCCACAACTATTTGCTTTGTATCAACAGTATATTGTTTACTTTATACATGCTCTAAGACAAACCATCCTACATTATCATTTCCTATCTTATGTGTTGTCCTCAAACCAGAGCCACAAAGTAACATGTCTTTGAGATTCCAGTTTTGTGCTCATACAGCATCTCCATGCTTGAATTGTTTCAATCCTTTTCCTGGATTCCTGCAGAGGCCCTAGCTAGTTATGAGGCCTGCTGCTCCAGTGGGACACATTGCTCAAACAGATCAAGTGAATTAAAATACAAGGGTACTGAAAGCAAGATACTCTAAAATCTAAACTTTGCTTCCTTATTAGTAGAATACAAGGATAGGTAGATATCATAAAGAATGTTTAAAAATAATTGCACTTTATTTGGAGGAAATGTAGTACAACATATTTTAAGTTTTTTTCTTACCAAAATCTCTTGAGGTGAAAGAAAAAAGACTTGGCATTTTTTTGATCAGTTTTTCTGCTGATCACATATTCTCTCTTACTTGCCTTTAGAACACAAAAATCAAGGCCATGAAATCATCTTGTGAGTATAAACTAACCTTGTAAAAATGCTGCAAAAAATGCTTCAGTTCTGAAATAAATAATGTAGTCAAATATAATCCCAAAAGTGGATTTAGAAAACACCAGTCCCACTTTGTGAATCAAAGTATAGGATCAAATTTACTTGTGAGTCCACACATCTCTGAGATCCACAAACTTATCTTATACTACTAAATACATTTAAATTCTGAAAAAAATATTTTTCAGAGTAGATTGCAAAAGACAGAATGACATTAAAAGTTACCTCTGTTTCCTCTAAAAAAAAAACAAACAAAACCTAAATGTGCTCTAATGTGCTGAAAAGTGCAATGAAGCTATAGTGTTCAAGAACTAATCTAAAGTAAGGCCTGTCTGAAGACTGTTGACATTATTTTCACCTGATCAGACTGAAAGCACTACACAGATAACCCTTCCAAGACAGTATGACTTCTGAACCTACTCAGTAGGAAGTACCTAAAATGCACATTTGAAAAATGAGTTGGGAGGGAGGAATATTTAAATTGTGTTTAATTTTTGAAATCCCAATCCAAACACAGTGAATGGTCTGGGACCAAAAGTTGCAAAAGTAGGGATGAAGTGACTGTGAACTAAATACAATGAAAAAGATCAGAGTATTTTAGGTGAACAGTTCCTTATAATACTTGGAAAATACTATTAAAAGGCTTCAGAATTCCTATTGCATATTTGTTATGTCAGCCATATGTTGATTGCATTGAATTGTCTCCTGATTTACATAGTGTTTATTGTTGTGGCAGTCAGTACCTTTAATTAAGAAAATTGAAATACAAAGGAAGGTAGGTGGGCATCCTTTCAGATAGTAATCTCTTTCCTGAAGCTCTGATTTAGTGGCAGTCTGCCCATGATAGAACTGAATTACAACTCCTAGCACCTCTCTCATTTCCAGTGAGTTGTTTTAATTTTAAACCAAGGGTTTGAAGATATTTCAGATAACACACAATTCAAGGACTATCCCAAAGGGTATTTTTCATATGCATTTCAGGAAGAAGCCTGTAGGGTTGTTCATGTAATTGATTCACACATAATTCAAGGAAAGTTGAACCGTTCATTGTACTATTGGGTAAAATATCACATATACCATAGCTGAAGCTGGCAGTGCTGCTCACAGTTAAGGCAGCCTGACACTTGCCCATTACTGGACAGTTTTCATTACTTCCTATTTTCTGATTTACCAGCCACAATAATAGAAACATCTCAGCCCATATCTCCAAAACAAGGAGACTCTGATACATTACTGGATTAATGTCCTTTTGATGCCCATTCCACAGAGTTTAATAGGCATTACAACTTGTTATTCATTTGGATGTTTGTGGTGTTTTGCTAGAGTAGAAGCTATTTTCTCTTCTTTATTTTTCAATTTCACTTTTCCACCCTCCATGTCAGCCCTCTTTTCCAGACCACATGAGAAGAAGAAACCTGCATCAATTATGGCACTTCTTTTTGCAGGATCACAACTGTATCTTACATCAACCTTCCTTACGGTAATCTTACAACACTCATGAAAACCTTTGTGATCTTGGCAATGCTAAATATCCTGATTATACGTTTTTTCAAATTCCCTGATGCTGATTCCATCAACTCCTACTGATGGTCAGTGCTGGGCTAAGAAGCAAGTACAAGGTAATTACCCTCACAGTGTATGGAATAAGCTCCCAAGCAGCAGAGAGGAGAAATATAAGCAGTTTCATTTGATTCAGAGGATTTATTTGTGAAAGAAAAAGGATGCTGCAGCACCTAAAGCTTGAAAAAAGGAGGCTAGAGTGAATATGAGCCAGGAAAGAAGAAATAGGAGAAGGCATAAAATGGAATTTTCAGACTGATGATCAAACACTAAGGGGCTAAACAAATTATCAGAAATTTTAGCCATAGAAAAGGTCTTCATGCAGGTAGCACTGTAGAAGTAAGCTAGTGTGAATTGCTCTAGCATGTATTGAGGGGTTTAAGCTAAACCATAATATTTTTGAATTATCATGGGTTAAACAATATTCAATATCTTCATCAACAATATAGACAGTGGGAGAAGCAAGTTTGCACATGACACCAAGCTGATTGCTGCAGTTGATTCACTGAAGGAAAGGGGTACTATCCAGAGAGACGTTGAACATGATTGGATAGGAGAATATATTTATGTTTCTCTATTAAGAATGTACATAAAATAAGTTCTTAGTATTTAATATTTCTAAAAATGTAGCAATTGAATAGGGACTTAGATAATAATTAAGAGTTGACATAAGAGACAATAATGTCCACAGTCTATAGAGTGTCTTCATTTTAAAGCTGTAAGTATACAGCTGTATATATATATATATATATAGCTGTAAGCTATAACATTACATTTAGTCAAAAGTCAAACAGTCAGAGAACAACAATAATGGATGACAGGAAGTTGCTTTGGACTTATGTCTGTGCACACACACTATACAAACTGTCTTCTAAATTTAATTACAGATTAATTTTCCATTTGAGTACAAAACATGAGTACCTACATATCCATAAACACAATAGTTTTAAATATTGTAGGGTCAGTTTATGCTAGAAGTTTCCACACATAATTCTGAAAAGCATTAGAAGATTAGTTTTCAGATAAAAGTGCCAGGTGCTAAACAGAGAATTGTTTAAAATAATATTTTTGAGCACTAGATTGAGCACCAAAACCATCAGAGTTCATATACTGCACATAGTATCAGTACTGCCCTGAAATCTTAGCAAATCTATGTGTTATAGCTAAAGTAATTATATGATAGTGTTCACACTAACCTGCAAACAAAGGTTCTTCCAGGTCCGTCAACACATACACCTCCATTGTAACACAGAACTGAGTTTAGTGTAGGCTCACTGCAAACATCGACATCAACTTCGCAAAATCTGCCAGTGTACCCGCTCAGGCAAGTACAAACAAATGCATTGACTGCATCTTGGCAAGAACCTCCATTAATGCAGGGAGCAGATTCACATTCCTGAGGAGAGAAATGATAATACATTGATTACAGAGCTTTAAAACACATTACTTACTCATTCATCTCAATAGCAAGAGCAAGAGACTGAATCTGGAGATTAAAAAAGGTGTTGGAAATTTTTAGTGTCTGATAAACATAAGTCTCTGATTTGAGGTAATTTTTGTTTATATAGAGACACTTTGATTACAATTCATTCTTGAAACTATACTTGTTCCTACTCATTAATCTTGCAGAAACGCAAACATATTTTTATATAAACAGTCCTACAGCTGTAAGTATGTGATTCCTTTTTTAAAAATTTAAAGCATGCATTTGAGCCATAGTTATAAAATTATTCTAACTTTTTACAGTAGGGCCTATTACAGTGAAAAAAAACAACAACAACCCAACACATTTGTAAGGCAATTTTGGACAGAATAAAGAATTACTTATATAAACCAATGCACACAATCCTTTTGTCAGTATTTCCTGATAAATGCTTTCTCATTATCAATTTATGCATAATACTGCAAATAGAAACATTTAGAAATGTTTATGAGTTCACATAATAAAAATTTACTCTGATAAAGCTAATGCAAAAATAATAAAGTTCAAACCATGCAAAGTAGCAGCAAGTTAATATTTCTCCAGAATTACAGGAGAGTTTAGTTACTGCAATTGCCAGTGCAAAACGTGTGTTTGCCTTTGAGCACAGAAACCTGGTTTTTACCTCTATCCCAGAGGAGTTGTATTTTGTAAATGCAACCCAAATAGTCTAGCTGAATCCAGTGTTTTAAATTTATTCTCACACTACTGTAACTTTAGAAGGTTTAATTCTTTAAGGATATCCAAGGGCACTCAGATTTCCTGCAGGTATTATGGTTGCTTTGACAGAATGTAAATTCAGATATCCATGGGGAATTGTGAGAAAACAACGTATTTTCCAGAAGCTCTCTAGCTGGATGTATATAGGATGAGTTATTAGCGAGCATTACATAAACTAATTGAATTATACATCCCACAGGAAGATGGAGATAGTCCTACAGACTGCCAAAAATCCTGTGCCTAGGTTTTAGAAGTAGTCTTTTGCTTTATTAATTACATTTGTTGTTGGCAGACATGATTGTTCTTTGATTATTAAAAAAATCTCAATTCACAGTTCCAACCCTCTGGCTTTTTTTCTATTCCAGTAACTTGTCTAGTTTTCTTAATTTGTGTAAACCTCTATCTATCTCTATTACTTTTTTTCTTGCAGATCTGCTCATTAGTGGAATAAATTAAATATCTATCAATTAATGGATCAAATTTTTATTTTATTTTGATTCAAAAGTTTAAGTTCAAAAAATACCCAAATCATCAAAATAGCTAAGTCACAGTCATACCAAGTTGCAAACTTAATTCAAAACCTTTTTATTCTCTTTTATGGAATCTATTCTTCTTGTAGAATTTTACAAAACTACCTCCAATAATTATTTTTTTCAGTAGCATAAATCCCAGACAGTTTTCAAGACAGAAATCACATCTATTACTTACCAATATATTTTGATGTGCTGCAGTTAAAAGTTAATCATTAGATTTGCAGAACCCAGAGTATACTGTTACCAACAAAGTGCTGGTCTGCATTGCTCTTAACTCAGGCAAAAAAATTGTTTCAGTGAACAGGTGGAACTATGTTAAAAACACCACAAATAAATTTATCCCAAAATTGAGGAGCTACCACACTGACACCAAATGCTGTAGTTCATAGTCTAAGGAACAAGGTCATGAGATGACAAACTGAAGTTGCAACCCAGTTGTTATCAAGTCCTCCCTGTCTTAGATCCTGTGTGTGTGTGTGGCTAGCCGTCGCGAACGACGATGCTTTTTATGCCTGCGCGAATGGATTTATTACGTGGAGCTCAGCGTGCGCGGAACTGGCCCCACCCCCTTTAGCCCTGGGACGCTTCTAGCCTTGGCCGGGGCAAGCCCGGACGAAGTTGGCAGAGCGAGACCCGCAGGACTCGAACCGGCGTCCTTCCGAGAAGGAGCACAGATCCAGGGGCGGCGGCTTTTACCCACTCGGCCACAGCCGCCGGCACTTAGATCCTACCAGAGACTGAATTTACAGATTGGCATAATGGAGTAGTTGGCTTTACAGGAAATTCCCAACTACCCTGATTCTCTGAAGACAAGCTCACCTAAACACCATTGCTATTTCTGTTTTGTAATTATTTTTATAGAGTTTTTAATCAAAACTCTTCACTTCAGTCTGACACACTTTATTCTCATCTAAATAGCTCTTGACTTTTTTCATATCTGATCTCCTAAGAGTAAAGCAGAACAGGTCCCTGTCAGTAGACATTTTTTATTCTAGTTTATTTTTGTTTTCCTTCTGTGAAGCATACACTTTTCCTGTTTTGAGCTAACAAGGAATCCTTTGAGTATATGTGTTGTTAACAGGGAATGACCTTGGAATAGATGTAAAAATTATAATGGACAAGTTATCAACATGAACTCCCATTGCAATGCTATGGAAAAAATTGCTAATGCTACCCTTAAGTCTTCAGAGAGGGGAACTATGACTTACACTTAAACAGGTGATTATTTCTCTTTTTATGGTTAGAGGAAACTAAGACATTGTGTCAAGTTCTAGAATCTTTAGTGGAAAGGATGTCAAAAAACATAGACTATAACATGATTTAGGTACTAGTTAAAATACTTTACAATAAGTTAAATCTAAGAAAATTACACTTAAAAAAGTTTTTATGTCAGAATTTTTTTTCAAAAACATTATTGCATCATGTATATCATTGTAACACTCCAGCCCTGAAGCTGCAGGTTCATGGGCTCAGGTAGAANGGGGAGAAAATAAGGACTACACAACCTAGACAAAATATTCCACCACGATACCAACTCGGCACCTATTAATCCACAATACCCAAGTAAATATATAATTAATCTGCAACACTTAAATCCAATCCCTCCAGCTCCAAACCACCCAAAGCATCAAGAAAGGAACAAAGAAAGAGAAACAGAGGGAGCAAGAAGAGAGAGAAGGAGAAAGTGGGAGAGACAGATCACTACTGAGACTTTGTGGCAGACCAGCTCTCACATGTCCAGATGGCAGGGTCATGAGACATGGCACACCTGCACCTCTGGTTTTATCCATTCTGGTCTCTATGGCCAAACCCCTAGGTGGGGCCTCTGACCCCCCTGGCCACTCTGAGGCCCCAGGCCAGGGTGAGGGACTGTGTTCTCACTGTGCCTGCCAATCCAGGCTGAGTGAGGGGCTCCAGGAGCTCTGGGGTGTTACACTTTATCCAGACTGTTTGTGACTGACACCTGCTCCGGCGCTTCCCCACGGGGGCTCCAGGAGCTGCCATGAGGGATACGATGCCACCCCACCTCTGTGAGGTTCAACCCATCCCTTCACTCTCCACACACACACAATGTGGTTCTGACCCAATAACCACTGATCTGGTGTGTAACAATCATTTTCACATGATACTGCCGAAAATAAATAACATATACACGTTAAAAATTATTAGACAAATTCATGAGTACAGCTATTTCTAGCTAATAAAAGCAATAATCAATGTGAGTTTTTTTGCTGTAAGAATTTCCATAACTCCTGATGGTTCTGTGAGTGTTCTTAGGTTTATGTTATCACCAAGAACATTGGGAGACAGATACTGGCAGTGCACAAGTATTTTCACAAGAATAATATATATTGAGTATTTAACTCCCAGGGAAAGTCAGTACTAAAATGACCACCTGGATTCCCCAAATCCAGATATATTCAGTGAGAGATAAGGTCCAAGTTTACAACTGAGAGTCAGTGACTGTAAAACTGTCAAAAGTAGTTGTCCAATCCCTTACATTTTAAAAAAAAGGCTTGATGCCTCTCTAAAACATATGTTTTAGGCAAACAAATGCAAGTATTATTTTCCATGGAACTGTAAATTAATGTGATATACAGACTTCTGATATGAGAACAGAATGGTGATTTTCTGGCTTTGTTTTTAGTAAATTATTTTTATAGTACATATAAGCCCTTATTGATTCTCTTGGCATAGCAAGACAATTTAAAAATCAAGGTACAAAAAGCAAAAGAATATTGAGTTTTCTAGTTATGCAGCTCTTCTAAGAGCAGATTTCCTTAAGAATCCTTGGTTCAAACAAGGCCATACAAGATTCACTACACTAATTAGAGCACAATAATTTATTATTTCTTCTCTGTATTTCCTGTTCTCTAAATGTCATGGTGCAGTAAATCTTGTTTGTACTAGGAAGAAAATAGCTGTCCCTTAGAGAGTCCACCTGGTATGGCACAGTTCACTGGTTCTGCTGGCAGGGAATTGTTCTGAAATCTGGACTCCAGCAAGTGACCTAGAAAGGCACAGCACTTTGCTCAAGGCATACTGCTTCCTTACCCAAATGTGTGGGTCCATACTGACATCTGCCTTTGGAAGTGAAGTTATTCTGCCTAAGAAAGCCCAACTTTCTACATATCTCATTATATCATCTCCAAAGGTTTTGTTTTGTTTTGTTTTGTTTGTTTTGTTTTTTTTTTTTTTTTTTTTTGTTTTTTTTTTTTTTTTTTTTGGGGGGTTTTTTTTTTTTGTTTGTTTTTGGGGGTTTTTTTTTTTTTTTTGGTTTTGGGTTTTTTTTGTTTTTTTTTTTTTTTTTTTTTTTTTTGTACCAGAAAGGTAATTATAAAGTGGAATAATTCTCAACATAAATAACTCATGCAAATCCACTATGAGGAAGTGGGGGAAAGAAGTGGGGAGAGGGAGGAAGATAGGGGGCAGGGAATACACATAAGCTATATAGAGATCTGTCTTTTTATATATTTCCATATGGTGCATTATAGAGTCTAATTTCCTGTGAACACTTATGTTATAAAGCCCCAAGTGCCATTTGCTGTTTGATTTCTTTGTACACAATTACTAAGTGATCAACAGTAGGGGAAGACCTGAAACAGAAAAAGGTAGTGGCCTGAAACATCACTTGAGGGAGCGAACGAAAGCATCCTGATATTTTTGAGAAAACTGGACTCTGGGAGGAAGTCACTGACTTGAAGAAGGTAGAAACAAACAGAGATATAAAACTTGAATTTTATGGAGTTGAAAAGAAAGAGATAAGAAAGGAATTCAAAGATATTTATTGCACCACAAAAGAAAGATGCCTTAAAGAGTCATTTTTCCATTCATTTACTGATAAGGCTGAGTGCAACATGTCAGGTCAAAAGTGAAGTCTTTTGTCATAAACAAGAGCCATGTATCTAAGGGTTTGGAATAAAATAAAAATTAAAGCAGGCAGGAAGGAAATCAATGCTGTAAATAAATGCTTTAGAAACTAATTTGTGTGTCAAAACCAGGCTTTTTATGTACAGAATATAGTATGCATGTGGTCTTTAATACATTCTGAATCCAGATTTTGAAACAATTGTCTAATTTTACAGTATTACTTAATAGAAAATATACAATTTAATGTTTTGATATTATTCCATAGTTGTGCAAAACATCTGTGATTCAGTGCATTATTCAGAAACTGTGTATGGGCAGTTCAGCTCCTTTTGAAGATACTTTACCACAGTTTAATTTATTGAATTTGTCATGAGTGCAACCACCTGATATAATTGCAGCTGCTAGTAAGACACCAAATGGCCCAGGTTTCCCTTGTTAAGTTTAAAATAGCACTTTAAACTGTGGTTTGCTAGTTTATGGACTATTCTAGTCAAATAGCAGTTTGAAGTGCATTCTTAGTTTGGATTAAATCTCAATAGCATTGATGCCATATAAAAGTATGAGATTTTTATTAAGATCTTGAGATAAATGCTCTTTATTATTTCACATTGTTTAATTATTAACTTCCCAAAACTTTTCTTTTTGTAGATTAAATATATATACAGCATCTTGAGGAATGAACTGAGAGAACTTGTGTCCATATTTCAGAATGTTGGTTTTATCCAACATATTTCAATTCAAAAGAAGTTCAAAATGGTAAAAGTATTTTGCCTTGAAATATTATATTATTAACACAAGGAGAGTAGAAAAATAATAAAAATAAACCTAATTTTCAGACAGTGATACAGAGCAGGAACATACTGCATCAGACTAGTGCTCCATCTGGCCCAGTATTCTGTCTATAGTGGAGAGGAAGCCACTTAAACAAAATCATGTGAACTTTGCCAGTTTCTACCATCTCTGTACCATGCATCCTCCCAGCACGCAGAACTGTCTAATCAGACATGATAAACTCTACTTCCCTGACTGGTTCACTTATCATTCATTCATGGATCTGTTGTCCAGGAATTGCTTAATTTTTCTGAATCTACTAGGAGATCCCGAGCCTGCCTGGCCTTTAGGGGCAGCAAGTTCTAGTGATCCTCTGTTTCCTGTGAAAAAAAGTACTTTGGTTTCTTCCAAATGTTTCTCTGCTTATTTTTATCACCTCTCTCCAATTATTTTATTACAGAATTTGGGGAAGAAATTTTCAGTTTAAGTTTATCTACTACTGATACAGTTTTCTAAACCTTAATTACATTCCCTTCAGCTTTCTCCTCTTCAAAGGGAATAGTTTCATTCACTTAAAACTCTCCTTACAACATATAATGTTTGTTACTCTCTGTACTTTCTCTAACTGCTACACAGTCCCTGAGATACAAGGTCCAGAACAGTGCACAGTACCCAATATGTGAGCCCACCTGGCTGTTACACAGAATGGAAATCATTCCCTCTGTCCAGTTCTCCATACTCTTCCTGATCATGCCCAACATATTTTTTTCTGTTCTGCACTGTCACTGTACATTGAGACAGCGACTTCAGAAAACTGTCAGTGATTGTTCTAAGTGTTCTTTCCTGAGTTATAACTGACAGCTGAATTCAGAAGTTTGAGGCTTTTTCCCTCCAGAACATTTCTTTACACTGAAGCTTCTCTGCTACCTTTTCACTCTTTCCATTTTATGATGTCCTTCCAGCATTCCTCAAATACAAAGTATTCACTGAGCTTCTCTTGCTATGATCTTACCCCATCCAAGTACGCATTTTGCACTTTAGCCATCAAGCAATCCCAATAATTCCATACCTGACTTCCAGGTGTTGGTAAGTGTGAAGAGTTTTTTGCAACTTAGTGTCCTTTATAAAGCATTTTGCAAATTTTGGTTTTGAAATTCCTGCTAACATTTGAGCGAATATGTTTTAAGGACTTCTCTGTTATTTCTACATGGATAAACTTTCCATTTGTTAAAATGCCAGTTTTTCTTGTGACAGATTTAAGTTTCCTTCTTAAGCCAATCAGGGGCTTTGGACCACTGTGTTTTCTTCAGTTGTAGCACAGGTTTTACCTGGATTTTTAACATTATTTGTTATATAGTCCTTAATATGCTTGAGAGTTTCTTGTCATCCTCACTTTTGTATATTTTTTTTTTTCCCTGAAATAGAATATATTAATTTCATAGTCCTGCTTTTTAGGATACTCTCTGTTGCTAGAGGATCCTTGATGCAAGAGCATACTCTGATATCAATTGATAGGATTTTCTCATGTAAAGGATCAGAAATATGCCTATCAGTGGAATGTTCTCAGAAGGCTTAGCACTTTAGAAGTGAAATTCCTCCGCAAATTCTTGGAGGTCTCATTCATTTATCTACTTCTCCAATTAATGGATTTTTTTCTTACTTTCTGTTTAAAAGAATCTCCAATTCAGTCATTCTTCCTTAAAATAAACTTATCTCACAGCTGGGAGGTCCCTTAAGTTTTGCAAACACTGAAATTGTCCCATGGGTCTGTAATCACAGATGTGCTTTGCAGAATAAAGTGGGTATCTCCCTCTCCTCCTGCTCTTAGATTTACCTATCTTCATCTTGAGCATAAACCACAAATCATTTCTCTTTTTTATGTTTACATAAGTTTAGCTTCTTTCAAGAAACTACTTACCTTAGTCAACATTCCTTGAACCAGTTAGCAATACAAATACTCAAGAGTGTGAAGAAGTGCCATAGAGGCACAAATGAGCATTCAGATAATCTGAGGCTTTTCATACAGACACTGGTATTTGCCATATATATATATGCTGCACCTATACAGAGAGAATTCTGGAGAGGGGATTCCCATTTCTGCCTTATGTGTTCTAGCCCATGAAGACCCAGCCATCATGATTAATGAAGTCTAAACTCACTAATGAAATGCAGACGTCCATTTCAAAATCAGCTGAACAGCTTTACAGATCTCTCTGAATATTCACATTTTCATTGACTGCAGTAAGTGCACAGACAGCTAGCTTTCACAAAGACAACTCAAGTTAGGCAAGATGAATCCTACTGTTCTTCCCAGTCAAACCCCAGATAATTACATCATTGTTAAGTCTCGTGTCTTTTGAGCAATCTGGTCAGTCCTGATGAATAATTGCTTATTTGCTTGGAGTAGCAGCATATTGCTCTCTGACTCTGCATAAGCTGTGGTGCCTTTGTGTTGACAATTAGTTAGTTTTCCTGATTTCCCCCTTTTTTCTATCTTTTTTGAAAATAGAGAGAAAAGATCAGTAAAACCACTCTAGGATGCAGTGTGATTACAGCTTTCTATTAGAAACAAGCTGAAACACCAAGCTGAATAGCCTATCATATAAAGACTCAAAATAATTTTTGCTCCCTTTTTGACAGGATGAGACAGCCTTAACTGAGCCTGGAACAAACACAATTACCAATGATGTCTCACCAGTCATAGCAAAGAAAAAAAAAGCCAAAAAAAGTTAGAAATAATGTCTATTACTACCATAATTGCTATTACTGAACATATAAGCAATCTGAGAGAAAAGATCAATTTTCAGTTACGTACATTCATTTTACTTCTCCACGGACACCCCCTTGTAGCGGGGGAGAAGCTTGTGTACCCTTATGAGGTTGCGAGCTATGCTGGCAGTGGTGTGTACCTCCGGTAGGGTATCCCATGCTAGTCAAGTCTCAACTGAAGGATCAGACAGAGTGTGTCCACGGGCAGGATGGGCTTGTTAGCCTCCTGGCAACCATCCTAGGAGAAGGACAACTCTAACTCCAAACCCAGGCAGATGGAGCTCGCTTAGCCCTGTAAGGCCATCCATCTGTGAGAAGGATACTCTAACTAAAACTACGTCTTGAGGACTTCGCTGTCACTGTCCAAGCTTGCTCGGCCCTGGCAGATGAACTTTAGGAGTAAAGGGTGGGGCCAGTCTCATGCACGCTGTGCCTCACCTAAAAAAATCCACTGTGCAGAATTGAAGGCTACACCCACATTTGCCAAGCCCTGCAGCGACAGGTGAGGGGCGAAACGGCAGGTGAGAAGGTGCACTGG
>VXBX01008481.1:1346-16303 GCA_013400415.1 Scytalopus superciliaris
CAAGAAAAGCAAATACGATTGGATAAAAATTAAATGTCAGAGAGAAAAGAATTCAAATTTGGGCAATTATGCCCAATATCATGAAAATAATGTAAACAGATTCAGCATTTCCATGTGGAAGTTGAAAAAAACAGATGTATTTTCCTTAAAGCAAAGTAGAAGAAAATCAACTGTAGATCAGAGGCCTGATACATCTACACTGACAGCAAAAAGTTCCATCAGCATTGAGAGCAACAGTAAAATGAAGAATTTGTCTTCTTCCTCTTGAGTTTGTTTTCTCAGGTAGATATTCAACATAAAATACTAATCCAACACACATTACAGCTCAACATACAACAAGCTGCTGCAACACCATGCAAATCCTAAAACCCTTCTAGGATGAAGTGTTTGAATTAATGTCACGCATTTTTAATTACAGATCATCATGACTGCAATGCTGAAGTACAATACACAACATTGGAAGAGAAACAATTGTATTTTGTTCATCTTTGAGAGTTAAAATCTTAAATAATAGAAGATTGGCATAATAACACATCGCTATTAACTTGCAGGCAAAATATGTTTTCTGTGACACCATAATTAAAATCCATGACATCTGCAGAAATTTCCAGGTCAATATCCTCCCTCTACCAGTGAGCACATCTCAAGATGGATCTGACATTTTCAAGGCCAGAACATTGATTTTCCAGTCTGATCCAATCTCTGAGCTGAAGTAACTTATTTTTGCAAGAGAAATTAGATGTCATTCTACCTTTAAGAAGCTGATTTTTAAGTATTTGTATTTGTACACATTTTGCACAAATGTGCATTGTACATGCATGTCAATGTTTATATGTGAAAAATGTGTGAAGATAATTCCTCTGATTCTATCTACATTATAGTTTTCTTGGCAAAACTTGCAGTAAAATTGTGTCTCCATGGTTACTGATTGTTTTATATTTATTTCTGATCCTAGACAGAATTTGCAATTAAGAAACATTTCCTATAATTTTTAATTATATTTTTTGAATTATTTGGATTTTAAAACACAAGACGATACCAGTGATTCTCCATGCATAAGAGCATTTTCTGTGTGTGTCAACTAGGGACAAATATTCTTAAACCCTGAAATTTGTTAAAGTAGAGTTCAGGCCCTGGGTTCTGAGGCAGAGTCAGTTTATTTCAGCTTGAGCTCGGTGCCAAGAGAGAGAGACCCTGAACAAAGAAACCCCTAGGGCTCTATACCCTTAGAGCCTGTGCACCTGACCTTCATGAACTCTATACACACTGCAGAATGTCTCTTGGTCCAATGGTGATTAATGGTCTGTGGTCTTATAACCACTGAAAGAATACTTCATTGTATCCTTTCTCTGTGTCCACATGGGCAGGCCATTAATTGTTCTTATTTTTCAGCTTGGGTCAGACTTGGAGCCCTCCAGTGTCTCAGTCCTTGTCTGAAGACAACCAGTCTTTCTCTGTTTATTCCCCAGCCACTCATGGAAACAGAGTTCATTTGAAATTTACCTATATTAAGCTTTGAGCAGAGGCCCTCTCATGCTAAGCTGTAAGCAAGTTTCAATTAAACTTAAACCTACACAATTGACTTCTAATATTCTGTAAGTAAACTTAATTTAATCCCAAGCAATCTCATTTTATGTACTGCAGTATGAAGTCCATTTTGTTTAATTAGAATTCCTATTACTAAACGTTTTATTATGTGGTTGTATAACAGCAATGCGTTGAAAGCTGGGATTTCACTAAGACCCAGGAACCCTGACTTTTTTTTTGTTTTTTTGTTTATATCTTCCCTCCATTCCTATTTAGAAACATGTATGAGAAGCTGGTTATCTTAGAATACAGCAAACTGATCCACCTGAAAAGTCATCTCTGTTTTTCTATTTTCTGTTTTAAGCCTTGATACTCTCTTCATTGATCTGGATGACTGTGTGTTCTAAAAAAAACTATTGGTAGCTCTTCAGAGGAATAGCTGAAGTGCCAAGGGGGAGCAAGCAGTGATCCCTCTTGTGGCTTTTAATGAGTGCAAAGCCATGATACCCAGCTTGCATTTTTTGTGATTTGAAGTGGATGGAAATCCTTGAGTGATGGGACCTGCCTCCAGGAGCACTTGCAGTATGGCAGCTGCTACATTTCAGGGGGACACTGCAAGCCCAAACACAGTGCAAGCCCACCTTTCCCCATCAGTTTCCCCTGTCTCATGCTTGCCACCACTCTACCCCTTTTTGGTTACAGGGATAGCCTGTATTGGGGGCTGGTCACTTGATTAGACTGCGTGAGTGGAAACAACAAAGCTACAGTTGGAGAAGAGGGCGGGAGTAGGGTGTGGAAGACTACAGGGCTGGTGCCACTTCTCTTTCCTTTTGTGTGTTTGTGCAGATTGCAGCATGTTGGTCGACAAGCTCATCCAGGCTATCATAAGTGCAATAGCAGAAATCTGGGTAGGGCAATGTCAGTTAGAAGTGGCATAAAGTGTCTTTTACTCCACTAGCAACTACTCTTTGAGTAAACCCAACTTGTAGCTTGCAGCAAAAGTCATAAAATGTGCAACATATGTGCCTTTGAACACTGGCTGAAGATGAAGATGTATTGAGAAAAACAAAAATAAAACCAAAATATAACTTCTCCCATCTTTCCCAGTTGGTACAATTTGTTTTCTTCTCCCTAATTCTTCTCCAAAGGGAATTGTGCCATGGTAGGTGTTTGCAAAGAACAGGGCTCTTGAAAACAACTGGGCAATTCAGTGGCTGAGATGAGCCTTGTCCTCATCTATTTTTCTGTGTGATCAGGGAATAGGATTATAAATTCTGAATTGCCTGGAGTAAGGGAGTGGGGATAATTTTTTTGCCATCATCATAAAATATAAGTAGGAATACTAGATTTTATTAAAAGAGCAGTTAAATCTTCCTGTAGAGGAACACTTCAAAAGAAAAACTGGCTTAATTGTCTCACAAGCTCTTTACAAAAGACATTATACAAATTTAAAAGAGTATATGAGTGAGAAAGGGAAGCCAGGCTGCTTGTGGTGGTACAACATTCTCCCAAGGCAACTCCACTGGACTGTGCTATGGTCTCAGAAACGGTCATTAGGCCTCAGCCTTGATGAAGAGAACCTGGGCTCAGCTTCTCTTGAATTTGTCGGAAACACTGTCTGCTCCCAGGAACTTCTCCTGTCTACCAAGCTCCTCTTTTTCAATGAACAACCTTGAAAATATGTTTTTCTTGCCTGTATAACAGGTGGAACAGCATTTTTACTGAACTTTCAAGGAAAGTTACTGACTCAAATTGCAACCAGGATGGAAAGTTAATATGATTAACAAATGGAATTTATAAATACAATGTGGGCTTTGTTACATAGGGGGGGGTTTGGTTGTTTTTTATTGTTTTATTTTGAATCAATGATCTTCACTTGATATGACATCTAATTAAGACAAAGAATACCATATTTGAAAAGAATTATTTATCTAATTTTTTTGATGGTTGAAGAGTAAACAATAGAAACACTTGTGATGGAAGTAACAAGTAATAAATTTGTAACATTTGAATAAAGCAAATCATGGCTTTTACCAAATGGTAGAAGAAAGGATGGATCAAAACAATATGTTATGGAGAATGGATTGCTCTTCTCAGTAGCATTTTGGAGTGAGTTTTCCATGTTTCTTTCTGTGTATCATATCTCTTACAGATTTCCTAGGCATGTTAGTCACAAAGTGTTACCCGTAGACATCACAGACTGAGTGTATTAATTACATTTACAGCAGGAAGTTCACTTACTATCAAAAATTGGTTAAGGTATATCCCTGTTTTGTCCCTGGTCGATAAACTGCACATTTACAAAACTGGAAAAGCATTTATAGAAGACTTATTACACATCACAAGAAATATATTGTGGAGTAAGACACATCTTATACACTGTGCTTCCTTGGGACATGCATTTCTTAGGGATTCTTTAGACTAAGCAGTATTTTTTGCAAAAAAAAGTTTCAAAGCATTAAATATTATTTAATCAACAAATGGAATTTATTCTTATATTTTTGACTCTTACCATTTGAAGATGGTGAGGCACTATTACTCATATAGCTAAACAAACATAGATGTGTGGATATACAAAAGGCTAAATAGTTCATGTAAATGACACAGAATCAAACCTAAAATCTAGAAAGAAACAATTAGTGGATTTAGGCCCTTTCTTTATATGGTTTTAGTGCATGACTTTGAAAAAATGGCAGTTGCTTTACAAATCAGATCATAAACTTGGGCCCAGATTGGGAATTTTTCTCTGTAAAAGGTGAGCTTGAGTCAGTGTTCTTGTATGGAGTAAGAAGGACAAATTGCAGTTCTGAGCTCTTAATAATTCCTATTTCATATTCTGTACTCATGGACGTATATAGAGAAATAAGTCTCTCTACAGATTGGTTTATCTTAATAATATTAGAAGGTTTGGATTAAGTTCAGATTATGAAAGACATAAAGTATTAGCAGTTTTGTGACTTGATTGGAATTCTATTATTTAATGTTTTTTTTTTAAATAAAAGTGATTATGATTTTATAATTTAAAATGTCAAATCCAATAGAACTCTGGAAAAAAGAGAAATACATTTAGGTAGTAATGAAGTTGTAATTTATCTCAGTGAAATTATCAAAATATCTTTGCATAAATTCATAATCCCCATTGCACATTGCTTTGATTTGTGTTGTTTGGTGATTCTTAAGATCAAAATACTATAGATTGGAAGTACACCTTTTTATTTTAGTTTGAAGCCACAGTTCTAAGAAAATGCTACTAAGACAGAAAATTTTGTACAGATACCTTACACTGGGAAAATAGTTTTTGCGTTTATTTGGGTAATGTGTTTGGCAGTGGTTTAGAGTGTTTTCCTGTTACTCTCTGCTGTGTTTCTCCTTGAGTTTGGAATTTCTGGCCCAGCTTGTTCAGGTGACATCACCTAGAACAGCAGTGACTCTGTGCTTTTCTCCATTAGACAAGGACTGCTGAAAATGTAGGTTATAGCTTTCTGTTAGGTAAATGTGATGATGTCTTAGAAAGTTTAGTACTCTAGAGAGTTTTGGGTCTACTTAGCAGACACCTGAGGGGCAGAAAACACACCTATCACAGGCTATTTTTAGATCTTTATGGAAGAGGAGAAAACCATTCTATCTGGGGTCTTGCCTTCACTCTCCATTTGCCACTTTATTGGAACTGATGTGCAACCAACAAGAGTGGTTATGAGTTGTTAATATTGAACTTAAACCTTATGTGACAGCTGTGATCAGATATAACTTTAACTTCTATTTCATTTTTATAAGAAAAACATCAGTGAATTCAATTCTTGAAGATACAAATTTTCAGGCACTGGCACTCTGATGGCTATATAAAATATTCTGAGACTGTGAACAGAAAGAGGTATGTTTCACTGGAAAGCTGGTTCAACTCGTAATATTCTTTGTCTGGTCTCTACTGTTTTTATTTTTGTCTTTCATTCTGTACCCACCTTTCTCCTGTTTGGGGCCTCTTCTGATAGATCCTGAAGGGTAAGTCAAGTATGTCTTTCCATTTCTCTCTTTTTCTTCTCAAACATAGACATATATGTTAGAGAGAATATAAGGTTTTACTTCAAAAGTGTGTGTTTGTCTATACTTCACTGAGAGTTTTGGAGATGTGGATTGCTTTCTTTTTCTTTTTCTTTTTCCATTCCCTTAAGCAATTCTTCTTCCCTTAGTAGTGTTAGAAATCAATCCAGAAGATTTTTCTTATTTTTAAATGTTAAATAGGCTTTTCAGATGAAATTTTATAGGATTTGGAAGATGACTACCAATACAGAATATTTGTTTGCTAAGCACATCTAGTTCAGGAGCTTTCCACTGGCATCCACTGTGTACTTCATTTCCTCTAATGCCCAAACTGACCTGCAACAACAAATATCAAGCTCAGCATTTCAGACTTCCCAAAATTGCTTTTCCATGTAGGGACAAAGGGATTATCTACAACACTCTGAAGAATCCCAGCAATACTTACATTTGGCTGAGTTCAGAATACACTGATGTCTAGTCTAGCAAAAAAACCAAAAACCAAACCAAAACCAAAAAGTTAAATTTAAATTTTGAAACTGTTTCCTATTAAAAGAAAAAAAAGGGAAAAAAAAGGTTTTTCACAGTAAGATCCCCCTTTAGCCTGGAGTAGGGCACAAACTGGCAGGGTGTAGGACCAGAAACTGTGACAAAAAAACCCTTTTCTTATTCTTCTTGTAGCTGTGATGGAATTGTTTTTGTCCCTCATGTCTCCTTCCATAAAACTCCTACTGGTTTTACTGCTGAACAAAGTGAATATAGCAGGAGGCAGCATCTTCTCAAGGAGTTCACCTTCCTTCGCCTCTGACCATCACTCAGCAAGTTCCTTTCTGGCTTACATGCTCTGAAAGTATTTCCAGTACTTTCAAGGCTGTTCCACCACTTTATAAATCATGAGAGAGATTCACCATATTTGCATCTTATTAAATTGACAATCTCTAGCTTGACATTTGTACTTTGTGCAGCTCCTGTGTAATACAATTATCGTAAAAGTGCCGTATCTGTCATTTGAATCAGTTTTCTAAAAATTCCTACTCCTCTTTTCCTACACATTCTTGTCAAGTAGTCATGAAGTTATATTTTACAGTCTTTGCCTCAGGCTATTAACTGAAATCAAAATGACCTATTAGCACAATTTAAAACAGAATTTTTGATTTAACATGAAAAACCAAAAAACAACACGTATAGTCTGCCTGCCCAAAGTAGTTTCTACAAGGATGCTCCCCCTGAATTTCCAGCTCTGTCTTTAGAGATTAAGTTAATTTAGTCTATCACTGACTTCAAATTTTTTTCATTGAATTAATTTAATTTGTAATTTGATAATATAACATCACTGCATGGCTAAGATTTATGAAGTAGATGAAAGAGCTAAGCAGAGTGCTTCACTGCAGAAAGATGCTCACCAAGAATACCAACAGGTATTGTTTTTTTGAGGGTAAAGGCAGCAGGGGGTTGGCACAGCAGAATTTAATGCAAATTTAATGCTAGTTCCATTCATTACTTAGTTACTGTATTTTCAAGACCCTAAAAGTGCTGGGAACAAATAAACTGCAGATCCTAGACGATACATCTGAGTAAGAAATATCAAATACTTCTCTCTTTCAAAATAGAAGCTAGGATATTTTGTTTCTTTAAACTAGTTGATTTAAAATCCTTGCTCTCAGGCATAACTGTTAAAACTGATAAAGCATTCTGTTTCTTAGTGCTACCAAAACCAGTGCAGGCATTGACAAAGTGAGGTCCTTAGTCACACAAAACCAGGGACAACTAAATTTCAATGGCAATCGGTCTAATCACTGAAAGATTCATTTTTCAGCTGTTCTTAAGATCACTACTGGATGGTCAACATAACTGAGTTAAAAGTGTTTACAATCTTGCAATGATGTGAAGTGTCTCTCCTGATCTGGTCATAGTATACTCAGTACAGATTGAGATGCTTCAAGAGTATTAGCAGACATTTAAGATTAATGTATCCCACAGAAAATCGATAATAACATTGTGCTTGAGTACAGTAGGGAATCATAATTGCAGGTGAGGTCATAATCCTTTTATGATAAAACCATCAACATATAGTGTTAATTTATTTTATTTTTGTGTTGCTGTGAGTAATGCATAGTCTCTAAAGAGAAAGGATTTCCTCTTAGTATTTGTTAATGCTCAGGGATTTCACAGCCTTGTGGCTTTGGGGACAAAAGTACTTGGCTCTCAAAACAGGTCTCTTTTGTGCATTTGCTTCTTGTAGAAGTTCATCCTACGGGTGAAGGTGCACCTCATTTAGGATTACTCAGTTGATACAGCTTCTTGACTGTTCATGGATAGCTTTCTAATAGCTTGGATCTCTGTACAAATAAGATGACACATTTTAGCACTGAAGTTTCTGTGATTCTCAAGCTGCAGCCTGTCAGAAACAAGAAGTCTACGTGTGGTAGAAGTTTCATAGTTGTGTGGTGTTCTCCTAGGATCTATTGTGTGAGCCTCGTGCTACATGTGTGACCAGAATTAAGGGTAGATCAATGCATTTTTCAAGGCACATGCCTTTTACAAATGTCGATAATGGTGGTACTTGCTCTCCTGGAGACACTCCTTTAGTGCACCTCTGCCTTTACACTCAAGCACTGTCAAATTCTTCCCTGTCAAATTCTCTATGTATAATTTTTTGGTGAAGTCTGATTTATTATTTATAAATAAAGTGGTGAGGCAGAAGTAAGAAAGATAGACAGCAGTAGACATACACACTTGCCTAGTATTTGAGATGCAGATGGACAACTTTCAGTGGAGGCTGTCTTACAAAACAATTGTGTATCTGTTCTCCAAAAGAAACAGGCACTTCCTTCTACCATGCACACAGAAACAGATTATGCAAAGAAGGCAAAGGTATAGTTGGGAAAAAGTCTTTGCTTCTCTGTTCTAGAAGACATGTCTATGTTTGACAGAAACAATGAATGAACAATTCAAGAATAATTAATCTTCTAGAGGTATTACACATGTAATGCAACTAATGGTATTGTATTTTTTTTAATCATTGTCATTCTGGATTGGGGTTTGTAAAAAAGAACATGATGTGAGCAAAATTCATCCTCTGTACTTGGATTTTGCATGAAAGATAAAACTCTTCAATTGCTTCAGATATTAGGCTAAGTTTACAAAATACTTTGGATGTGAGAGCTAAAATAATTCTGGAAAATATGCAGTTTTATTAACACTTATTAGGTTTAATTAAAGCATATATTAGCATTAACCACTCTTTTCCTTAATGACACAATAAACACAAGTTACATTGTCAGTCTATAAGGCTTATTGCTTCTGTACAGACCACGCCTTGAAATAATATTGCAGACTAAGAAAAGGGCAGGTACTGAGCAAAACCATGACATATTTTGCCTAGATGCCATAAATGGAAGATCTTGAAGGTA
This sequence comes from Scytalopus superciliaris, assembly GCA_013400415.1. Taxonomy (NCBI): domain Eukaryota; kingdom Metazoa; phylum Chordata; class Aves; order Passeriformes; family Rhinocryptidae; genus Scytalopus; species Scytalopus superciliaris. Next base: position 10,322 of record VXBX01008481.1, read on the forward strand.
CTTTTTTTAAAAAAAAATTATTTTTGTTTCTTCTAGTCTCACATGAAACCTGTTTGTATTAGTAAAGATGTTCTTTTGACAAGACTGCTATGAAGTTGCACTGCACGTATCAAGTGTTGGATAACTGGGTACTTTTTGACAATGGATCATTCACTTTAAAGCACCAGACTTTTCTTGTTTTCCTTTTTTTTTTTCTTGTGGAAACTGTGTGAGGTTCTCTATCAGCATTGCATATTTAAGTAGTGTAAAGCAAAATCAAGTACCTGGTTTGGGATTAAGACCTGAAAAAGTATGAGGCATAGCAACAACATTTATGCAAAAATGAACTGCCTGGTATGTGTCTTCTTTACTTTGCCAGAATGAATCAACATGAAACAGAAAACACAGCTTAAATAGGTATCCAAACACAAAATACTTAACTCTTCTATAGCAAAGTAGAAGCAGAGTTCTTATTTAATTAAAAATAACCTATCAGGCTATGGTTCAGTGGGTTTCTTGGTGTTGTCTGTCACTTTGTCCTTCCTGCAGAGCCCAAGGGCAGGGTTATGTTGAGCCCATTTCAGATAAAAGATATCTAAGTACACAGTACATATCCACGTTCCAGCCTCTGTAGTCAGCATCAGCCACATGCTGAACTGTTCCTGAACAGAACACAATAAATCCATCCATGTACAAGACAAAGAAATTAAGTAAATATGATGACTATGTTTCTTTACTATACATCAGGCAGCATATACAATTGACTGACAAATTTAACAACTATAAATTCTGTCAATTTAATGCATTTATAAGGAAATTACTGATTTCATGTTTCCGAGTTCACAGTCTGCACTGGGCTATTTGGGTATAAACTGTGAGAAACTAAGGCAATTTTCAGTGTTAAGGACAGAAAATTGACAGTTAAAATGGCAGCATCTAACAGGCAAGTCTTGTCAAGTCAGGCTAATTTAGTACAATCTATTTTACCTGGTCTTAGTTAAACACAGCTGCTTTACCAAACTAATAGGAAATAAGATTTACTTGTCTTTGTTCTCATACGTTCTGTAAATCTCTTTTAGCTCTACTATCACTTTTGTGGTTAAATACATAAGTCTTGATTACATCTTGTGGTTAATGTTTTTATTGATTTCATGTTTTTAATATACACTCTTTTAAACTGAACTGCAAAAAACCTAGTTAATTCCATTGTGTAATCTGATTTAAATGCAATATTTAATTCCTAACAGAGTTTTTAGACTAAAAATCAGCTTAGAGCTGGGAATTAAACTAAAGTAAAAAGGTATCATTTCTTCTGCCTTTTGTTTTATTTCCTTCTTAGGGTTTCTTAATATAAAAATGGGAGGAAAATTATTTTCAGTGTGTCATAAGGTTTTAGTGTGTCATAAGGTTTTAGTGTGTCATAAAGTTTTAGTGTGTCATAAAGTTTGTTGTTTTATGTCATTACCAGGAAGCCTTAGGATTCTTTTCCTTGCTGTAGCTTTTAATGCATGTCACAAATGAGACCTTCCCTGGACTAATGCCTCAAAAATCCCCATGCCTGCAAAACAGATTGCTGTTTTGACATTTTAGCTTTAAAACTTGGGAAGAGCAGATGAAAGATGAGTTACCTGATTGCTGATTTTAAGACAATTTAAAATCTCTGTAGTTTTAAATGACAGAAACTTTATGACCTAGTTACAGTGGCCGGGACCAGTTTGTCACTGTGTGGGTGTGGCCAGGGTTGTGTATTCTACATCCTCTATGTCATTTCTCATGAACTGTTAATAGTGGATTGTTGGTAGCAGCTGCCCAGGGCACACCTGACCCCTGAGGCTACAAGATGAGTGCTTAAGAATTGAGATATCTGTGAGATTAGGAAATTTTACTGTCTTCACACCAATGACTCAGGTGTGATAACCGCCCTCTGGGGAGCCATTAGCATCTTCACACTCAGCCTGACTGTCTGCTAATGGGCCATCAAGGATTCCAAAAAATATGCCATGACTCACCTCACAGAGTAGATCACCCATTGCGAAACTCCTCACCCTAGAGGAGGTGTTGGGCATTCCACCTGAACCTGAGCATATATAATATTGGGGTGTGGGGACCTCTGGTACCACTTGTCAGATGCAGAAAAGAAACAGAACCTCAACAGGACTGTGACTGCCACGCTCAACCAGACTGTGACCATCATCCTCACCAACAGGTTTTCCTTTCCTATTACTCAGGGCGACCATGTGACACTCAGCAGAGGGGCTGATGAACACCAGTCCGTTAGTGCCCCAGCATGCTGGGTTATACATCTGTTTTTGTGGGTCAAAATCATTTTTTTCTCTGTATCATTCTTTTTATTGTAATATTTCTACTAAATTGTAATTCTGACTTGTAATCTCTTTTTGAGACAGGTTAATTTCTCCTGCTGGTTTACCTTTAAACCAGCATGCAATGTAGACTGCATTGCAGCCTGGCTTTAATAGGCTCATGAGGGAGATGACAGCTCAAACCACAGCTTTTCCAGGGTCTTGGTTATTTATTTCTAGTTATGCAGATGGTAAGTCAAACCAGACTGACACCCCCTTATGTTATTTAAAGGCTTAAACCATCCATAGGTTTCTTTTGTAACTGTCAGGGCTATGGATAAGCAAACCACATCAAGTATACAGTAAGTACTTGAAGAAGTAGCCTAGTGGAGTCCTTTCAGATATCTTATCCTCAAAAGACATTTGTAAGAGTTGTGCTCCAAATGGGAATGTGTGCACAGAGAGAGATAAAGATGTTAGACAGTGACAGGGGAAAATGCAGGGAACATCTCTAGGGTGCAATGGAGAAATTTCCTGAGAAGATGCTTTGAGCTAATATTTAAAATAATTGATTTATTGGTAGAGTAAGCAATCTGCAACTGAATTTGCAGCAGAGGAATAGAGGTCATGAATCATATTCAATGGGGTGTACAAGAAAAATCATTATACAAAACAGCACAAAATCAATAAAAGCAATTCAGTCTGGAAAGAAGCAACATAGCAGTGAGGGTCAGAAAATGTGCAGTAGAAATACTGCTACTTGTTAAATTAAACTGTGCACATAATGGAGTTTCAGATACAAGTCTGGCTCTGCTTGGCCTCTCTGTGAGAAATGTGGAAACCACTTCAGATCATGTCCTTTCCAGGCAGTTATTATAGCCTGAAGGTGCTAGGCTTTTGTAAGGCACTTGTAATACTGACAGGAATTGGGCTCTGTGGAGGCAGAATAGACTTTTAAATTTATAGACAGATAAGAAACACTGTTAGGAAAGACATTCTGTCATGGCTCTAATACAGCACCAGTACAGGCACAACAAAACCTCTGAGTACCAACTGTTCCCTGTCTAGTTCAGTATATTATGTTTTCATTTCAATGAGGGATTGCAGAATCAGGTCACTGCAGCTCCCCCGGATTTTTCACTATGGAGAGGAAATGCTGATGGTGATTTGGCAGACTCCAGGATCTCAAGAGGCTCTGAGGCTGCTTGTAGCAATGCTGTCTCAATGTCAGACAAAAGCTGCCAGAGCTGCACCCCAAGACAGTTATGCAGTAGCTGAAAGAGGAGGGCAGGAACCAAAGCTAAGGTCAACAAAGACTGGGAAGGCTGCCAGGGGTGTTGAGTGGGTGCACAGTACTTTAAAATGACTGACTCTAAATCATTTACCATCCCTTTAATTTCTTGCATGATTTAATCCTCTGGGGTTTGTGTTTAATTTTACCCATTTTTTTTTCTCTGACTAAGATGCAATTTCTCAATCAATAGACTATAATAACATCATAGAAACCCATTCTCATGCAATAACGAAAAAAATTTTCCCCAGAAGAATCTTAATTCAATAGCACCACTTAAAAATGAAAAAAGAACTAAAATTTTATTCTGTGAAATATAAGGTGGGGGATATCTATAACATGAGCAATAGGAAGGAAAAATCATTTTATTAAAAGTAACATGGATTTAGTAACAATGTGTTCTCACAGCCCAGAAAGCCAATCATATCCTGAATTGCAATAAAAGCAGCATGGCAAGCAGGTTAGGGGAGGTGTTTCTCCCCCTCTATTATTGCACTCAGGTTTGTGGTCTCTGACATAAGAAGGACTTAGCCCTGTTAGATTGAGTCCAGAGGAGGGCTGTGAAAAATATCCAAGGGTTGGAACACTTATCCTGTAAAGACAGGCTGAGATAGTTGGGACTGTTCAGCATGGAGAAGAGAAGGCTCCAGGGAGATCTAATTGCAGCCTTCCAGAACAAAAATGGAGTTTGTAAGAAAAGAAGAAGAGTGACTTCTTACATGGGCATATAGTGATAGGACAGCAAGGAAATTATTTTAAACTAAAAAGGAGAGATTCAGATTATATTTTAGGATTAATTTCTTTACAGTGAGGGTAATGAGATGCTGGAACAACTTTCCCAGAGGCGTTGTAGATATTGCATCTCTGGAACTGTTCAAGCCCAGGTTGGATGGGGCTTTGAGCAATCTGATCTAGTGGGTGGCATGCCTGCCCACAGATTGGGGATTAGAACTAGATGATCTTTAAGGTCCCTTCCAATATAAATCATTCTATAATTCTATGAATTTCATTATTATGAAATAGATTGATACATTTTCTTGGCAGTATTCAAGTTATTCAATGTTAGATGATGTATGTATCCTAAACTTTGCATGGAATTTCCAAAGGCACTTCTGGGAAACAGTCCCCTCAAAACAGTAAATCCTAGAAAAACATGGATGTCTTATGTCCTTTTGTTGCCTAAAATCGAGGGAAAAAAAACTTTCAAGACAATATTAGTATAGGTAAAGTAGAGAGCAGTTCTTTAATGAAACCTTTCAGGTGCACAGGGTATATAGACACACATCCAGTGTAGGATCTTACAAATTGATAACACTAGTTAATTATCATATCTAATAATCATATCCAACCCAAAAATCTTTTGCCCCGGTAACGTCCTCAGAACCGCCCCGCTAGAGTGCCTCCAAGGGTTCTGGGTCTTCTATCTTGTTTTGACTACAGTATGTCTTGTTATTCTGCTCCAGGTTCATGTGTCTCAAACACAATGTCCTTGCTGTTATCTTGTCCATTGGAAAGACCATTAAAAGAAATTCAGGAATGAGGCACAAACTGTGAGAAACTGTTAGCTGCTACTTCAAATGTGAAAAACTATATAGCTATATAAAATCTAAAAATCTACAAAATATTAAAATCTACAAATACATAAAAATCCTAAGGAATCACTTGCATTGTGAAAATTAAATGTGCTGAATCTGCTTCTCTGCAAGGACACAGGGTCTTTTGGAAAAGGAGGTAAAGGTTACCATGTCCCCAAAAGCAGGACCTAAGGTTTCCTCTGTTACAATTTAAAGATCACAACTGCACTGTTATAGAAACAACAGAGCAATCTGGTGTTCAAAGACTGTTTTTCATAGGTGGGAATGCAGTCTTCAAAGAAGTCATCTGAGCTCTGTAGCAGTGCAAGCTTAGTACTTGTTAGCTTACACAAACAAGTTTTGCAGAATTTCCTAGAAAAGATTTACTGGACAATGTGACAGATGCATACAAAAGCTGATGTGTTTAAAATAAGAATGGATTACTTCCAGTTAAGCTGAATTTTTCCTTCTCAGCAGCACTTAAAAATAGCTAAAAGCCACTTCCTCCCTGGGTTGTTCTATGCTCTTTTAAATACAATAGCAAATCTAATATCTTCAACCAAGAGGTTTGCAAGTTACTTTTCACTCTATTGGCTAGACTAAAAGTGTTGGTTAAAACATAATGAAAACCTTAATTAAAATAAATTATGTCTAATGGAAGCTAACATGAGCAGTACCTAAGACATTTGAATACACACAGAAAGAGGGTGGGTCACTGTTTTCAGCAAAAGGATGAAAACTTCATTCTCTATGAAGACTTTTTATGAAAACGGGGTTGAGCTTGAAGCTGGACATCAGATCCAAAGTTCATTACTAATTGTCTTAGTTTGGAGAAAAC
>VXBX01008482.1:11152-32554 GCA_013400415.1 Scytalopus superciliaris
GTTGGGTGCCTGGCCCCCTGGCCGAGGAGAGGGCTGGTGGGGCCCAGCTCGTTTCCTCCCCTCAGGCGGGCGGGAAGGGACGGTGGCGGAGGGGACCGGGCGAGGAAACGGCTCCTCGGGAGGTTCCTGCCGCAGGAAGGGCCCAGCCCCGCAGCTCAGCCGGGATCTGCGCTGCTGCCGGATCCGGCACGGCCTCCCCGGCCACAGGGATGGGGACCCCCTTAGGGGGGTCCCATGGGAGCTGCTGTGCACTGACTTTTGCCTCTGCCGCCCCTGGGAGTCCCACTGTGCTGGTGGGCACACCCGGAATCTCCCCGGCATTGGCGTGCTGGGGAAAAGAACAACGGGAGAGGCTGACGCTGGTGGGGAGCAGATGGGAGGGAAAATGGGGCAGGGAAGAAGGGAAGGGTCCCCCAACCACCCTGCAAAACCCCTGAGGATGGAGAAAAGGCAGGCAGGATGAAGGAGAGGGGACAAGGGACAGGCAGCATCCCCCTGCCCAACCCTCCTCCCAGAGAGATGCCATGTCAGGTTGAACCTGTGATTTGGCCTCTGCTGCAGAGAAGGAAACCCGAAAACAGCATCACTCGTTGTTAAATAAACTTTATTTTTGCACGGGGAGGGGTTAGAGGAAAATAAAATTTCTCCCGAGGATGAGCAGCAGCAGCAGCAGGTGGGGAGGAGCAGCCCGGCCCTCCTGGCTCTTCCCAGAGGCCACGGCTGGGTGGGCTCTCTGAGCGGGAGATGCTCAGGGCGCCCACGGTCCCCCCCGGGGCGCGCAGGTCCCTAAAGGCACAAGTGTCACTTTGTCCCCTCCCTGCGCGGATCTGCCACCCCGGAACAGCCCAGCTTGTGCAAAACCCCCACGTAAAAAAATACTGGTTTTCAGTATCGAACATCCTAAAAAACTAGAGCTTTGATCAATGTCAGTTCTCCCCATCCTCGATTGGAAATCCGGACTGACACCCGGGAAAGCCGCTGCGTTCCACCAGGAGGGGACATTGGCACCAGGAGGGTGGAGGGAGCAGCACCTGGTTAGTTGGAGGAAGGATGGGCCTTTCCACCCGCCCTGCTTGGTCTTGGATGGGCAGAGGGTCCCATAGCACCAGAGCACCCACCCCACATTGTCTCTGTGCCCTGGGGAAGGGCCAGGCGCAGGATGGGCTCCCGGGCAGGGGGTCTCTGCTCTGCACCTCCTGCCATCCCCATCCCTGGGGGCTCATCTGGCTGGAGGAGAAGGCGAGGGCAGCGTCGAGGCTGGTGCTGGGGGCTACAGGCCGGGCTCTGCTCTGGCCTCCAGCTGCTGCTGGTACCGCTGCCGGCGCTCGCAGCGCGGGCACGACGGGGCCCGGGCTTGGCAGTCCCGGTGGAAGACGGTTTTGCATTTGCTGCACCTGGGAAAGAGGGAGAAAACACCCACCGTGTTGGCAACATCAGAGCAAAGATCAAACCCCTCCTCCCCACTGAAGCAGGAGACACTTCCCCATGCCGGGGTTCAGCAAGCAGGGCCCCAGCCTGGCTCAGGCTCTGGCTCAGGAGGAGCCCTGAGCGCAGGAGCAGCAGCTGCTCGAGCAAAAACCCAGCTCAGCAGCCCCGGTGGGGCCGGAAGGAGCACCGTGGGTGCTGCCGGTGGCTGCCAATGTGTGTGTGTGAGAGAACCCAGCGAGGTCTGAGCTGAGGTTTGTGCCCTGCTCTCGCAGCGGGGGCAGCGCTGAGTGAAGCTTCAAAGGTGTGACAACCACCCCTGGAACAACAAACCCTGTGACAGCCACCCTGAGACGCCAAGCCCTGTGACACCAAACCCTGTGACACCAACACAGCAACACCGATCCTGCAACATCGAGCCCTGGACACTGACTCTGAGACACCAGACCCTGGACACTGAGCCCTTGACACTGATCTCATGACCCCAGTCCCTGTGACACCAACATGGTGACACCAACCCTGTGACACTGACCCTGTGACACCGACCCCTGCAATGGCATCGCCGTTGGGGACTCTCTGCTTGCCAGAGCTGGGGTGCAGTTGGGGACTCCCACCCTGATGGTGGGACCTGCATGTGGCAGGGACACTGTGGGGACACCAGCGCCACAGGGAGGGGACAGCAGGCAGAATGGTGCTGCCCTGGAGGTGGGAGGCTCCGGGGAGGTGCCCTAATTGTTCCCTAATCCAGCTCAGCAGCAGCAGGAATGTGGACAGGCACAGTGACACCCTGCACGGGGCAGCCAGGGGGGACCCCGGCTCGGGTGGGGGGTTCACTGCTGAGTCAGCAGGACAAATTGTCCCCCCACTAGGAGGGCTGAGCTCAGTTTTTGGGTTGCGATCCCCAGCTCCCCAGTGGCAGCAAAATGCTGCGCAGCCACATGCCAGCGGGGCAGCCGCATTTATCTGTCAGTGTGCAAATACCTGGGGCACAGCCCGTGTGTGAACAGCACCAAGCACCTTAATTCCCCAAAGGATGCGTGGGAGAGGAGCGGAGAAACACCCGGCAGCGTCAGGGAAGGGACCACGACATCACAGCCAGGGTCCAATCCTGCTCCAGACAGGGGATAGGGAAAGGCTTGTGCATGGCCAGACGGCGTGGGGGTGCTGGGAGAAGGTCTCGTGCACAGACAGGAGGGATTGGGAATGGGACATACGCATCTCCCCCGTGGAATACACTTCCACATGAGCAGGAAGAGGGTGCCGTGCCCGGCGGGGTCATTGTCTGAGGGGCTGCAGGCACATCCTGCAGCGAGTGTGGCCGTGACCCCGGGCCGGGCACAGGGGCAGGAAGCCAAGCCGGGGTTCGCCCCGCGGGGGCGGCGGTGGAGCCGCTTTCCTGCTGCACAACCCCCACCTCCATCCCCCGTAAAATGAAAAGACGTCACCAGAGTTCAGAGCCCGGCTTTGCGGGGCACGAGCCCTCCAGCCGGCTGCCAGCCGGCTCAGCTCCGCATGCCGCCGCTTTCCAGAGGCTGGATGCTCCTTTTCCAGGGAAAACGGGCCCCCTGTGGCCGTTGCTGCCCTGGATAAGGAGCGCGATGCTGTCGCTGCGCGGGGAGGGGAGTGATGAGCTGCGCTGCTCAGCCACCGCGGAAATACTTGCAGCCACGTAACACACGGGGCACCCACGGATCCTGCTGTTTTCCTGCGGGTTCTGGGTGTTGCTGCTCGTTTTTTGGGATTGCCAGGCAAAGTGAGGACACGCAGAGCATCAGCCTGCGAGATCTCTCTGCCAGGATTGTGGTCAGTGCCAAATAGGATGTGACAAGACAAGAGGAAATGGCCTCGAGTTGCCCCAGGGGAGGTTTGGGATGGATATCAGGGAAAATTTCTTCATGGAAATGGTTGTCCAGCCCTGGGCAGTGGTGGAGTCACCATCCCTGGGGGGATTTAAAAGCCGTGTGGATGTGGCACTTGGGGACATGGGTTAGTGGTGGCCTTGGCAGTGCTGGAGGCATGGCTGGACTCAGTAATCTCAGAGGGCTTTTCCAACCTGAACAATTACATGATTCTGTGGAATAACCATGGATATGTGGATCCCTCTCCACCTGCAATGGATCAAGCTCCTGGGCTGGAAGGGTTTGATAGTGACTTCTGTAGCTAACCCTGATGGTGGTGGGGATAAATCCCCCTCTATCATGCTCCCCCCATCCCCAGTTCCTAGGTCTGTCCAAGCTGCTGCATCCCAAACCACAGCTGACCCCACTGCAGGGCAGGTCCCTGCCTGTGTGGGATGGGAGCTCTTTGGGCAAGGGGAAAAATCCCAGGGAGAGCCATCCCTGCTGGGACCATCCTCAGGCTCTTCCCACCACATCTCACAGTGCTGCCCCATCAGGGTCTTTACTTCCCAGAGAAGCTGTGGCTGCCCCATCCCTGGGAGTGTCCAAGGCCAGGTTGGAGCAACCTGGGCTGGTGGAAGGTGTCCCTGCCCATGGCAGGGGGGGAGAATGGATGGTCTTTAATGTCCCTCCCAAACCCAATCGTTCTAGGATTCTACAAAATCCATGTCCAGGCATCCTTGCCCCCCTCCCTGGCTGCAGAGGGAGTAGGACAGTCCCACTGCTCCTCCCCTTCCCTCCTGCAGCCCTTGGAAGGGGCCAGACTGAATCTGAATGGGAGATGTGCTGGCCAGGTGAGTGAGGCAGGGGCACCTTCATCCTCCTCCTCCTCCTCCAGCCTCTCAGCTGCCCTGGGACCAGCATCCAGAGAAGCTTTTGCAGGCTGACAGCAAGGTGCTGGTGGCACTGCACCTTCAGTCTGCAGAGCCACCTGGCTTGGTGACACCTTGGCTCTGTGAGGATAGTCCTCTCCTGCCCCAAACAGCTTGGATTTGGTTGGGATCATCCTGGGGCTGATGGATCCCATGAGGACATGGGCATGAGGATGTGGGCACCATGATGAGTCCCACAGCATGGGGGAACCACGGGAATGTGGCTTCCACGATGACATGGGCAGCACAAGGAATGTGACCTCTGTGAGGACATGGGCACCATGAGGATGTGAATCCCACAAGGATATGGGCACCACGAGGACATGGGCACCACAGTATGCTTCCCACAAGGATGTGGGCACCACAATTTGGTTTCCATGAGGACATGAGCACTACAAGGAAACGGGCACCATGACAACACAGGCAGTACGAGGATGTGGCTCCCACAGGGATGTGGAACATGAAGACATGGCTCCCATGAAGATGCACAACCACCTCAGAGCCATTCCCAGTCCACCCTGAGGCGACATGCCTTGGAAGTGCAGAGCCAGGGGACGATCCAGGGCTCCTGGGAGCAGCAAGGCCATGCCCTGGGGTGCCCTGGCTGCGGGGGCAGAGAGAGGTGGCTCACCTGGTGGTAGTGTCGAACTCGAAGGGGAAGATGATGTCGCTGCTGTTGCAGATCTGGCAGATGAAGCCACGCTGGGTGCACAGGTCGCAGCTGTAGACGTGGTGGGACGCGAACTGCAGCAGCGACTGCAGGAAGGTCTCGAAGGCGCCGTCGGCGATCTGTGGCACACACGGGGGTCAGAGCTCCTGGAGCCCGGCCCCACACCTGCTCTGGGGGCTCCCACCTGAAGGCAAGGCTGTCCCCCAAAACAACCCACGCCCCAGGGACCCCAGAGAGCTGAGAGCAGCACCCACAGCCCGGCTTTGGAATCACTGCAAAGTCTCCACAGACACTGGGGTGTTTTCAGAAGAAAAATCCCCATGACAAGGCCAAGGTGGAAGGGGTTTGGAACAACCTGGGCTAGTGGAAGTTGTCACTGCCCATAGCAGGACATAGGATGGGATGGTCTTTAAGGTCCCTTTCAACCCAAACCATTCTGGGATTCTGTGACCATGCAAAGCTCTCACCTGCCTCAGATCAGTGACACTGTATTTGTGGGGACACTCCAAGAGGTAATGCCTGTGATCGAGCCTGCAAAGAAGCAGAGGGAGGAAGGGGATAGATGGTTTCCACCACATCTCCAACAGCTTTGAAGAAAGGAGGAGCCTGGACAATGCATATTCTTGAAGAAAACCCCTGCAGAGTCTATTATGCACATCCCAAATCCTGCCACTGAGAATTGTGTGAGAACATTTCAAAGCATGGGGGAAAAAAGAAAATAAATATCTCATCTATTTTCTCAGGTGTTTCCTGTCCAGCCAGAAGCTCCTCTGCCAGGAAGGTGTTTCCTGAGTCACAGCTCAACGTGCTGACCCAGCCAACAGAGAACTCCTTAGAGCAGACGACATGGAGTGAAAAACCACTCTGTGCCTCAGCTCCCCACTCTGATGGTGGGTGAGGAGGAGAACCAGGAGACCACGGGGGGTGCAAGGAGGGGGGGAATGTCACCCTGAGAGGGAGCTCACCGCTTGCTCAGCTCCTTCAGGGCGCCGCTGCGGCACATGATGAGATAATCCCCCAGCAGCTTCAGCTGTTCCCTGCTCCGCAGGATCCGCCCCATCCTCTCCACGTGCTCGTAGAGGCTCTCATTGACCAGCTTCAGGTCGATCAGCGGCTGGTTACGGATCTGGGAGAGGAACTTCAGGGCCTGCTTGCACACCTGGGGCACAGAGAGAGCACAGGTGGGCACAGCCCAAGGAGGCAGTTCGGGGGTTGGCACCTCGGGGAATGCCCAGGTGGACCCACAGGAAGCATGGGCAGGGGCCAGAACGTTCCCTGCTCCCTGCAGGGACACAGCCCGAGACTCACCCCTCGTTTGGCCAGATCCCAGTTGTGGATGAGGCGGGAGGGAATCACAGTCTCGTCATCCCGGTGGCAGCTGTCGCAATAGTAGAGCCCGGAGAAGGAGCACAGCTTGGGCTTGGCGAAGGAGAAGCCGACCTGCCTGGAGCAGCCTGAGGGGAGCAGGGAATGAGAGGGAGCCTGAGCTGCCCCAGAGCCTGTGCCAGGATGGGGAGGAACTTTGGGACGGGAGAATGCAAGAACAAAGTTTTGGAAAAGGTGGGACATCAGCTGAACCACGTGTAGGATGGTCAGTGTCATGTTCCCCAGCCTCTTCCCCATGGATTTAAGACCATGATGGTCCAACAGGCATCACTTCACTTTTTCTCCATAAAAAGGAGGCTGGACAATCCTTGAATCTACTTCTACCCCACAAATAAGTGGTTGAATTATTTCTGGGGTTTTTGTTGGGTTTTTTTTTAGGAAAAATGAATTCTGGAAATATCCCAGTGGTTTAGGGAAGAACCTAAATCCCACCATCACCTCCACCAGTGGTTTTGCCCTGTTTTACTTTCACTCAGCCCTTTTCCACTGCCATCACAGGGTCCCAAAGCTTCATCTGCCAGGGATGAGGTCAGGATGGATTAACCCCAAAACCCCTTTATAATAGCAGTGGGGAACCCAGCTTGGCTTTGCCACCCCAACTGTCACACTCTGGGGTTGCTGGAGCTCATCCCTCCAAAACATTTACAGAGATCAAATGTTCCTTCCTGAATTAATAATGAAAACCAGCTTTTTTTGCTCATTATCCTGAGATGGAAGGGAACACTTCAAGTGTCAGGCTGGGAGAGGGGTGAAAGCAGGGCAGGCAGATCCCTAAAGAAAACCTACACATAAAACCTGGGAATTTGTCTTTTTGGCTTGTTGCTTCCATCTGTTGGGAGGTGGAAGATGCAGGACAGAGCCTGGAGGGGAAGGTAGAGACTGAATAGACCAGGAAAAAAATATATATGGAAAAAGGAGAGAGATTAAAAGAAAAAAATCCCAACCTGCTGGAGGGTACAAGAAATATAATTGAAGCAGGAGAGAAATCTGAAATTTAATTAACTTAGCGAGGTAAAGAGCAAATTACACCTGCTGTGAAGGTCAGTGAGGTGCCACCAGCATCGCCCCGCGTGCCGAGAGGCGTCAGGGGGAGGGTAAATGATTGTTTTGCAAAATCAGCTCGTCACACCCATTGCAATCCCCGCTCCTGTGCTGCCTTACCGGAAAAACTGCTCCTGATTGCACTTTCCCCACAGGCTGGGGCCTCCAAATGCCCAGGGAGAGAGTCCTGGGCCTCTCGGTCCAGTTAAGATTGTTTCAATCCCCGTTCCCCACTGTCTGTACCAAAAACATCTTAAAAGGGAGCCCAGCACCATCCCAGCTGGCGCTGGGCTGGGGTGGGATGGGGAGCCAGCATGGAGAGGCTCATCCTGTGCCCACAGGACATCAAAGGTGACACCAACTGGGGACGTGAAGCTCCAACGAGGGGCTTCGGTGCTGCCTGGGGTTTGGATGGGGGAACAAGAGGGGCTGTGGCTGCTCTAAGTGTCCAAGGCCAGGTTGGACGGAGCTTGGAGAACCTGGGATAGTGGAAGGGGAAGGGGGGGTGAAACAAAGTTAACTTGAAGGTCCCTTCCAACCCGAAGCACTCCATGGTTCTGTACCTGCACAGATGAAGCTCTGCGAGTCCAGGCCCTTCTCCATGGGGATGGCCACCAGGTACTGCAACAAGAAGCCATTTTCCTTCACAATGTTCTTCAGGATGACCTGGGAGTGCCCATCCAAGCTCCCACCCAGCGTCAGCGCCTCCTCTGCGCTCTCCAGGTAGGACATGAGTGCCCGTCGGACCAGGAGCCTCCACGAGGCTGCCTCCTCTGCATTCTCAGCCTGCAGCTTCAGCACAGCCTTGGAGGTGATCACCTTGAAGAAGGCGGGTCCCCCCAGGCTCGTGTCCGGGAGGATGTCCTGGATGGTCTCTATGCCATAACTGTTGCTTAAAATTTTGTCATTGTTCCTGATTTTAAAGCACTTCAGAGTTTCGAGAGACAGGGAAAAAATAAAAGGGACCCAGGTTTTGTCTACGTCCATGTACAGAACAGCCTCTTTTATGGCATCCAGCTCCGGCTCCTGAGCTGGAGTCCAGTCCAAGCTGTTCCCAGGCACGTCGCTGTACTGGAGAGCGGCAGAGTCACCCTGGACGGGCTGGGCCTCCCCTCCATCCTCGGCGTACTCCAGAGTCTCCCACTCATCCTCCTCCAGCTGCGGCCGGCACTTGTGCAGCGCCTCTCGGATCCTGTCCAGCCAGTCCTCGGCCTCATCCCGGGAAGGGGCTCGTAGGTAGAGCTTTTTGCCCAGGAAAACCAGCTCGAAGCGTCCGTCGGAGTGTGTGAGCGCCAGCGACTCGCAGCGCAGCAGGGAGTAGCTCTCCACGCAGATCCGATCCTCGTGGCCCAGGAAGAGCCGCAGCTCCAGCGGCGACAGCTCGCAGGAAAACTCCTTCCAGATGCCCATGGCCCCCCTCCGCTCCAGGCTGCCCAGCTTCAGCAGCCCTCGGAAAGGGTTGGAGAGACCTGGGGAGGGGAAAGGGCTCGGTTTAAGGGAGAAAGGGGATGCCAGTGGAGGGAGAAAAGCCAAGGGGGCTCAAAGCAAGCACACAGAGGCATGGCAGGTTTGAGAGCCTGTCCTGGAGGATGGTGGGATGGGGTGGGAGCTGACAGGACCTGTATTTGGGTTTCTGCCCACCTGCACTTGGGTTTTGAGGCTGAGAATGAGTGGGTTGGCACAAAGGAAAGGTGTCCTGAGGGTGGACAAACCCTCTCTCCCTAAAACACCTCCCACCAGAGCCACTGTGGGCTCAGCAATGCCTCGTGAAGCTGCTCCACCACCTTCTGTGGCTCTTGGTGCTGCCACCAGCTCACAGCAGCTTCCCAAACAGCCCAGCACGACCTGGAATAATCCCTGAGCAGTGCCCAGGGCAGCACTGGGCAGAGCAGGAGGTGGCACGTACCCATCTGCCGGCGGTGCACCACGCTGAAGCCCTTCTGCTCCCGTTCTGGGGACATTTTGGGTTTCCCACTCTCCGAGGATGGCACTGAGAGCCTCTCCAAGTCAAGAGCACTGATGAGCCCCGGGGCCAGCCCCTCAGTGTCCCCCTCTGGCCCAAAGCCGTTGGTGTCGGCCGTGCTCCCCCTGCTCTCTCCGGGGGAAGGTCTGTAGAAATCATCTTCTGAGATCCAGCTCTTTCTTTTCTGTTCCAAAATTAAATACATGAGTTATCAAACTTATCGAACACCCACAGCCACAGAGACCCCTCCTCGGGGGCTGCTCCAGCACAGATCAAATTCCAGGCACTCATGTGGGATCTAGTGGGAGGTTCCCTGCCCACCTGAGGGGGCTGGAACAAGATGAGCTTTAAGGTCAATTACAACCCAAACCATTCCATGATTCTGACCATTCCCAGGTGGATGGCTCCTCTGAACCCTCTGCTCAGGGAAAGCTCTGCTGAACTGTGTCAACAGCTGTGAAATACTGGGATTTCTATCCTAGTGGGATGATAAAGTCCAAAATCAATCAGTTCTCTCCCCCTAAGGTCATTGCAGAGGGAGACACCTTCCCTGCAGTGACCACAGGTACATGGAGAGTTACTGATGGAGGGTGAAATTCCAGCCCTGCCATGGCAGGGCACGAGCTTGCCTGGAGCAGCAGCCGTGTTCCAGGAAGAGCAGAGATGGGGAGATGTACAGAGATGTCCAGGATAAAACAGAGGCTCACAAGAGGATGCTACAAACACCCAGCCTGAGCCATGCAGGGAAAAAATCGGCTAGAAAAGGTAGAAGAGACCTTTGCCTGCCATGTCAGGAGGGGATGAGACCCACAGGCAGAAGAAAACGTGGCTGTAACTTCTCCAGGAGTTTTTCTGGCTACAAAAATCCCAGGATTATTAAGGTTGGAAAAACCCTCCCAGCCTATCGAGTCCACCCTGTGCCTGATCCCCACCTTGTCCCCCAGCCCAGAGCACTGAGTGTCACATCCAGTCCATCCAGGGATGGGGACTCCAAACCTCCCTGGGAAGCCCCTTCCAATGCCTGACAGCCCTTTCAGTGAAGAAATTCCTCCTGAGAGGAGCGAGGTTCTGGGACAAGGTCCCTGAACAAACAGCAGAAGGGAAAAACAACCCAGCTCAGTGCCCTGGCACAAGGGAGCAGCATCCCTGCACCCAGGGCTGCATCCCACCAGGAATGGCCTCTCAACTCCCCTTCCCAGCTTTCCAAGACTCTTTCATCCTGACTAACAAAGTCAGTGACAGCACAAGAGGTGTCACCACCCTGTGGCAGTGGAGCAGCTCCTGCAGCTCCGGGATTACTCCCGGGGCAGGAATGCAGGTTGCTCCGTGAGTCATGGGAGAGCAGGGGGAATTTCCTGTTGACACAGTATGTTATACATAGATTAGGTCAAACTGGCTCAAGGCCACGAGGAAGCAGCGGAAACGGGATAAGCGGGAGGGAACAGAAAGGAGCAGAGAGCAGGAATGGTCTGGGGGGTAGGAGGTATATCTTAACCCCAGCAGGATGGAAAGGATGGGAACCAGGATGGAAACAATGGGAACCAGGACGGAAAAGTCAGTAACAAATTAGACAGAGGACGAGGCCTGTTCAAAGAGTTTCCTAAAAGCAAAAGCAAGTGGATGTGGATCAGCTCCACGTGGCATGAGGGGAAATCCGCCACTGCTCAAGCCCAGCACCCGGGAATGCCATCCCACGCTGGGAACAGATGTGCTGCAGGAGGATTTTTCCACTGGGAAACAACTTCGTTTCCTGTCCAGTCGACCCTTTTCCTCCTCTTACGTGGACTATAAGTGAAGAAAAGTCTCCCTGAGAACCTTGATTGAGGGGCTGTTTTATCTCTTGTACACAGCCCAGGGGCCCAGATTTGTGTGAGAGCTCATCCCTCTCCACATATCCTTAACAAACCCAAAACTTCCTGCTGCAGCCACTCCTGGAGAGGGATGAGTGACAGGCCAGGCAGGGCTTCAAAGGCTTTGGTGCCTCTTTTACCAGTGAGTACAGACTTTGATTCAGTTTCTCCCAGAGCAGCTGCATGGATACCACTCCATGGAGTCCAGGAAGATGTTTGTGGAGTGGGGAGCATCAGTGGTGACCAACTGGGAGCAGCACAGAAGATGGGAGTTTGGAGAAATCTATCCCTGGAAGTGTTCAATACCAGGCTGGGTGGGCTTGGAGCAACCTGGCCTAGTGGAAGGTGTCCCTGCCCATGGCAGGGGGTTGGAACGGGATGATCTTTAAGATCCCTCCCAACCTAAACCACTCTGGTATTACCCAATTCTATGAAACCGCTGCCTACTCAGAAACTCATTAGTTGTTCTTTTTTTTCTTTTCCATTAGGTCAGGGAGCAAAAATCCAAGGAGATGGAAAGGGAAGGAGCTGTGAGACGTACCGGACAGCCCAGCAGCGGCGAGAGCAGGTACTCGGCCGTGGGGCTCCGCACTGCCTGGCTGCCCTCTCTGCTGGGACCATCCCTCCGTGGGGCTGGAACGCTGGCTGTGCCACCACCATCTCCATCCTCGTGGCCAGAGGGCACCGTGTCACCTGGGGTGGTGCCAGGGGGTGGCTCCTGGTGTGCCGGTGCCGGGGGTGGCCGGGGGGAGCAGCTCAGCACGCCGCGGACCTGCCGTCCCTCCGGAGCCTCCGGGCTTGGCCTGGCTTTGCTGAACTCAGACAACACCCTTGAAAGGGAAGAGGGAGAGGTTTGAGAGCAGCTGCGACAGCCAAAACCTGTAAAAGCCCCCAGTCAGTGTAAATAAGAAGTGTGAAGAGGGCTTGGTGTCACTGCAGTGTGGCTGGAAAATCCCAGTGATGCCAACAGAGAAATGTGGGATTTGTGCCCTGCAGAGCAGGGCCAGCCCCATGGCACGGCAGCAGGACCCTGCCTGTGATGGGAGCATTCCCCAGTCACACACTAAAGAGGTTCAGTCTGATGGATGGAGGGAGATCCGGGTGCTCCCCACAGCCCCAGCCCCATGGATGGCTCCTGGACATGAATCCAGCCTTGGACCATGTGCCAAATTCAACCGGTTTCATTAATGAGCAATTAATAGTGGAGCCTGGCTAGGGGAGTGGCTGTTCCCATGGCCCAGCTTCACTGCCAGCCCCAGAATTAAATCAGCTCAAGATTAAAATTCAGAACAGCATCTCCATCACGAGTTTAATCCAATCAAGGCAGGTTCTTCCAGGATCACTGGAAGATGGAAAATCCTGGAAGTGGGGAATGATGCTGCTACAGATGGGGAGCACAGCCTGCAGCTCTAAACCCTCCTGAAGGCCTTCCCTGGGAACAGGCATCACCCCCAGGCCGGGCTCCCTCAGAGTCACATTTGAAAGGTGGCATGGAAAATATTTACTGATTACTCAGAGCTTATATAACCCTGGAAACCTTTGTGCTGGATGCTCGGCAGGAATAAATCACAAGGATGACAAACCAACAACCTCCCTCCTCTGAATGATCTGCAGAAGCTGCAAATTATAACCCTCCTTGTGACCAACCTCATTTCTACCCCCCCACGGAAAGCCCTGGAGCAGCCCTCGGTGAGCACTGGGGAGATGTGACATTCCTGAAACCAGGGAGCAGCATTTTTCTGACGTTTCTGCCCCGCTGAAGAGGACACACACACACTTCAGTGGCCACGAGCTCATTTGCAGTGGCAGCCGGGGCTCAGCGAGCTGTGCCGAGCGACTCGTAAAAACAACGGAGGCCCTTTCCAGGAGGGGCAAAAATAGCTTGGGAGAGAAAAACAGGGAGAAAACCTTTCTGCTTACAGAGAGACAGTGAGAGCCTGGAGACGGTTAAAACCCCTTTGGAGAGGGGATGTGGGGAGAGACTCACTCTTGCAGTGACCTGTCCAGGTCATCGTTGGTGGCTGTGCCCAGGTCGGAGTCGCAGGACAGCGGCTCCTCGCTCCGCTCGGGGCTGCGGGCACAGGGAGCGGGTGGGAGGCTGTCGGAGCCCAGGCTGGAGGACAGCTGGGATGAGCTCGTGGTGTTCAGGCTCAGGGAGGATGATGTGAGCTTGATCTTGCTGCTGGCTTTGCCAATGGGCAGCACCGGGGCTTGGATCTCGATCTCGTCCGACCCCGACGACTGGGAGATGGAACCCAGCGACGCTTTCCTGCGGGGCTCGGACGTGAGGGGCTCCAGCAGCTCCGACACGGGACACAGGCCCGACAGGGACAGAGGGGTGATGGTCCACTCGTTCAGAACTGCTGATTTGTATGAGAGCTCGAAGGTTAAGGATGATAAACCCTGCAAGTAGCAGAGGAGAAACTCGCACTCCTCGGCATCCAGGAGCAGAGCAGGCCCTTGGTAGTACTCAGAGAGCCGGGAGCGATCCCGCAGCAGCAGCTTCAAGTAACACTCCATGAGACCATCATTCAGTGCCAGCCTCAGCCAGGCACGGCAGCGCCCCACGTCCGTGTTGATAAACATGAGCTGTTCCAGCTCCGAGACAATATTCCTGGGAAAGAGGAAGGATAAAGAACAGGACAGGATGTGAGCGGCACCGTTCCGGTCCATCGTGGGGCAGGGGAGAAGCAAAGCCTCCCTCAGGAGCTGCCCAACCTGCTCTGCTATGGGGAGTTCAGAAGCTGGGATAAAACAGGCTGTGGAAAATCTCTTTCCTTCGTGGAAAATGTGGTTTGCCATGGAGAAAAATAGCTCCTGAACGCCCCCAAAGCTTGGTAAGGACCCCAGGCAGCCCTGGGGGCTTCTCCTCTCTCTGGTTGGAGGCATCTCCCACCCTACTGCTTGCCCTGGACCAGGGATGCAGAGAGGGGAATTCCTGCTGTCCCTGAATATTAGTGGGGTTTGCGCTGGCTGGATCCTCCTTGGTGACAACCACGTGTCTAAATCCTCACTTTAAATTTAAAAGCAGCCAAAACCCAGTGAAAACTGCTGTGGCAGCCCCAGAAAAAACAACCTGGCTTGGGCTGAGCTGCTCAAGCAAACTCCTGAATTCAACCGTTCTTGCCTAAAATCCAACAGCGACACCACGGTCCCTGATCCTGCCTGCTCCCAGCTCACACCAGCCTCAAAAACCAGGGCAAAAGTTTTGTAAGACTTATTTTTTAATCTGTCTCTCAAGACAGAAGAAAAGCCTTCAAAGGGCACAAAAATATACCCTGTAGAATATGAAAGAGTTATTTTCATCCTCTCTTTCATAATTCAAGAGTCGGTGATGGAGCTGGATGAGGCTTTCGGAACAATTTGTGTGTGGGCTGTTATTTACTGTGGGAGAACTTTTGCTTAGGGAGTGGCTCAGAAAACCCCAGTAAATGGCAGTCACCCAGAAAGACCTCCTCAAAGGCTGTCTGGGACGTGGGGAAATGGGACCAACCAGCCCTGGGAGATCCAGGCCAGCAGAGAGACCAGATCCCTGCATGTGCATCCCGTAACTGGCTGCTGCTGGACACCAGTGCTGTCACCAGGGTTCCACTGGGGACAGGGAACCCCCACATACAGCCTGGCACCCAAAACCAGTAAGAAAGGGGTGTGTCTTCAGAGTTTCATCCCTCAACTGTTTAGGGACATCAGCTCATCCCCAGCACATGCTGAGGCCCCCTTTGCACTGCAGGGGCTTCGCTCTCCCACCTCCAACCCCCATAGTCCTGGGCAGCCCCCCAATCCCCCTGTGAGAGCATCTCTTCCCCATCCTGAAGGGACTGAACACGCAGGATGGCACCCATCGAGCCATCCTGCTGTTCACCATTCCCTGAATTTCACTGCACCAAAGCCAAGGGACAAACCCGAGCGTGCAAACCCCTTTGAGCACCAACAGGCACTCACCGATGGGTGATGCTCTTCAGCAGGCCCCAAAACACCGGCTGGGGAAGGGGTTCCCGACCCCCTGATTTCTTCCCTTTCCCCCCACTCTGTGCCTTGATGTGCTTGGCCTTCAGCCCGTGCACAAAAACAGCTTCCAGGGCGCTGCAGAGCGTGTTGGCGTTGCCGTCATCGCTGGTGACGACGGCGTCCGAGCTCACGTACTGCTTCTGCAGCGCCTTGATGGCATTCACCAGCTGCTTCTTGATCAGCTGCAAGGCGGGAGGTGCGTGTTTGGATCACAAAAATAAAATTATTAGGAAGGATTTCATGTAAAAGGGCTCAAAGACAGCAAGGCTCATTCACAGCAAAGCATCGCGCGACTCCTGTCTCATCCCCATCCTTTGCAGGGATTGAACTGGGAGCACTATAGCTGAACTGGTCAAGCTGGGGATTCAAAGTCTTGCCATCACAGTTCATCTGGCTTGTTTTGTTAAAAAATATAACAATTCATGCGATTTTATGGCGTTTCAGAGCTGGGGTTGCCTTTGGAGCGCGTGGTGCTTCCTCTGCAGACCCAAAACGGGGATAGGGAAGGCATGGGGGAAACGCAAGGATGAAGTAAACATGGGTGAGAAAGGAGAAGCTCAGAGGAGGGAACAGAGCCCCTGAGCTCGTGCAGGTCAGCCCGAGCAGCATGTGGCATGTGACATGTGACACGCCAGCAGAAATCAAAGCCATCGACCTCGCTGCCCGTGCGGGTTAAACCTCTGGCACTGCCGGGGACGGGCCCCCAAACAGAGGGGTCTGGGGGGACACTGGGGCTCAGCTGCTGCCCCTGGAGAGACTCCGTGGGTTCTGGAGCTGCAACCTGGGAATTCTGCCTCCCAGCAGCTTTGCTTCCCTCTCCCACCAGTCGAAAGCAGGAAGTTCGGTGAATTTAACAATTTGATGCTGGTGCAGAGAATTCTTCCCTCACGCAGCTGAGCCCGGGTGTCTCAACCAACTTTATTTCCAACCCAGGTTGTGTTTGCAAGCAGGCACTTGGAAAACACCACAAATTCCTCTGGGACCCCACCATGTTTCAGCATCAGGCAGCATTCCAGACGAACACTTAATGTTCCCTGAGCAGGGCTTGGGCAGATTTTGACTCGAGCCTGGGTTGACTGCACAAACCCATATTAAATTTCCAGCCTGGGATATTTTTTTCAGCATATAAATAAGATTTCCAGCAGCTGGAGCTCAAGGACAACAGAAGGGGTAGTGTGTCCCTTACTGGGGTGCTGTTTTCCAGCTGCCCCCCAGATCTGCTGGCCCAAGGAAGGAGCACCACAGGCTGAGAATTAAAGAGCGTGGATAATTTTATCAGTCACACACAGACTCATCCTGCTGTGGGATGAATTAAACACTGAGGTTTAACTGCTGCTTTTGATATTGTTAAACGTGTTTAAACTCCCAAAGTTGGGTGAAGAAACCTGAAACTGAGGGGGGACAACACCCCTTCACCCAGGTATGGGGGCTGAGCAGCTTCCCTGCCCCACATGGGGTCTTGCAAAGCCCTGGTATGATTTAACCCACACACACCTTATTTCCTTTAATGCCCCTGCCCAATCCCGATATAAACCACCCCAATCCCAGCTGGCAGCACCCACAAGTCCTACCACATCCCCAGCAGTGACTGGAGTTGCACTGGGCAGTACCTGGAGCTGTGCAGGGAACACTGGGGGGGCCTGGCTCACCTGTATGGCTTCCTTGGGATCATCGGGGTGGCTGGAATGCATCTCCGCTGCTGGCGCTCCCTGCACCAGGCGCTGCCTTCACATGTCACCTGGGGGACGAGGAGGAGATGCCTGAGCACCCAGTGGGGTTACACCCAACTCCCCTGCCAGCTGAAGGGCTGCTGGTGCCACACAAGAGGGATGGCTCATGCACCAAGGAGTTCTGCAGGTGCTCATGGCCAGGATGCTGCTGGATCCGAGCTGGGAGTGAGCTACGACCTCACGGAAAGGTACCACAGTTCCCAGGGACACTTCCCAGGGACCAGGAGAGTTTTGGGCCAAACAGAGCATGGCCAAGGGACCAGGAGGGAGTAATTAACTCCTGTGAGGTGCCCACAGGGCATCCCCAGGCTGGGTGAGCTGTCAGGCAGGTCCAGCCAGCAGCACCACACTCAGGGCCATGGGCTGCTGCCCTTCTCCCTGTGTCCCTGCAATGCCTGAGCCTGACGGACAGCACCCAAAAACCATGGGAGTGGCATGAGGTGGCCTGGACAAGGGGGTGTCACCCCCCAGCAGACCCTGGGGAGAGGTGACAGCAGCTCAGCTCTCTGGCACAAGCCAGAGCAGTGATGCTCTGCCAAACCCAGCAGGGACAGACCCTGTTGGCACTGAGCTGTCTGGGAAGATGGGAAGGAATCATGGAAGCCCAGAATGGCTTGAGTTGGAAAGGACCTTAAAGTTCATATTTTTCCATCCCCTGCCATGGACAGGGATGCCTCCACCAGCCCAGGTTGCTCCAAGCCCCATCCAGCCTGGCCTTGGACCCTTCCAGGGAGGGGACAGCCACAGCTTCTCTGGGCAATCTGTGCCAGGGCCTCACCACACTCATGGGTAAGAATTTCTTCCCAATATCCCATCTGAATCTCCTCTTTTAGTTTAAACCCATTCCCCCTTTTCCTGTCACTGTCTGCCTGTCACTTTCCACCTTTTTTATAAGCCCCTGTAAGTACTGGGAGGCTGCAGGTTCTCCAGGAGGCAGATAAACCCTGGGATCTGCCCACTCCGGAGGGTGGGAATGCCAGGGCTGCTCTGCAGCTTTGGTGGGAGATGGAGCAAAACCAGTGCCCTCCCGCTATGGGAAACCCTGGAAAAACCAGACCTGAGCAGGCAGCCTGGCCACATCACCTGCCACTGCAGGGCATTTACAGACAAGGGACCTTTGATTTCTGACTCTTTGCTCCCTGCCCTGTTCCTCTCTCGGAGCTGCCTGCTGAAACCGAGCCGTGCCTGGAGCCTCTGAGGGCAGGGCACGTGAATCTCAGAGAGACCCCCATGGCACAGCTGGATCCCTCACCAACACCATGGATCCTGCCATGGAAAAGCATCCCAGAGCTGCTTCAGCAGCTGCTACTGCCCAAAGCTTCCCAAGGATGTGAGAGGCAGGAGAAGGAATTTATTCGTAGAATCCCAGAATGTTTTGGTCTGGAAGGGACATCAAAGCCCACCCAGTGCCACCCCCTGCCATGGGCAGGGACACCTCCCACCAGCCCAGGGTGCTCCAAGTCCTGTCCAGCCTGGCCTTGAACACTTCCAGGGATGGGGCAGCCACAGCTTCTCTGCCCAACCTGTGCCAGGGCCTGCCCACCCTCACAGGGAAGAATTTCTTCCCAATATTCCATCTAATCCTGCCCTCTGTCAGTGGGAAGGCACTCCCCTTGTCCTTTCAAGCTATTCCCTTAAGTTGGAACCACTTGCCATCCAAATGGAGAAGGAGAGCCCAGTGTTGGCTGCAGGGTTAGATATGCCCCTGGCAGGCAATGGGCTTGGAATGGGCATCAGTGGTTCAGATTTCATTTCCAAGCCAACACAAAAACCCCAGAGCTCTCCCTGAGCAGAGCTGATGGCATCAACCTGCCCCTCTCCTGCCAAGCCTGGGCACAACTGTGGTTTGCTGAGCAGCTCCTGCATGGCCACAGTCAGTCCTGAAGGCAGTCATGGTCCAAATCCAGAGCGGTTCAAACCCAGAGCAACCCAAACCTGGAGTAGCCCGAACTTGGAGCAGTTTAAACCCACAGCAGCCCAAATCCAGAGCAGCCCAAACCCAGAGCAGCCCAGACCAAGAGCAGCCCCACCAGCTGGTCATGCTGGCAGCAGTAGGACAAGAGCTCTTTGGGGCCAAACCCAGGATTGATCCTCGGTGCTTCCAGAGTTCATAGGCGATTTTACAGAAAAGGAAACTGTTTTCGCCATGACTTGTCATAAGATTTCCTCCCTTTGGGTTGCAACACAGAAATAGGGGAGTGCAGGGATTATAGGGAAGTTAAACCTTTGGCTCAGAGGCTGCTGGGGGGTTTGGGGAGTGAGGGAACCCTGAAGTGGCAGCAGTGATTGATGAGGACAGCAAAGAGCCACCCCATCTCTGCCCTCCACCTGGCAGGCTCCTCAGGGCTGGGCGAGCTCTGCCCCCTTCCCCACCACGTCCTGCTATACCCTGTGAACAAGAGACATCCCAGCTGAGACACTGAGTGTGGGAGAGCCAAGGGTGGGAGAGACAAGAATGGGAGAGCCAAGGGCGGGAGAGACAAGTATGGGAGAAGACCCAAGGGTGGGAGAAGACCCGAGGGTGGGAGAAGACCCGAGGGTGGGAGAAGACCCGAGGGTGGGCACAGGGTGATGTTTCTCATGCCCTGAGAGGCATCAGAGGTGTTTCAGCTCTAGCCCTGCACCCACCACCCTCAGCACTGGTCACCCCAACACCCTGAGCCAGGCACAGGGAAAGGGGGTGACAGCGGTGGTTTTGCAAAGACCTCATCTAAGTTTTACAAAGACCATGTCTAAGTTTTACAAAGAGTGTTATTGCCCCAAAACACACGTTCCTTTTCCAGCATCACCTCTCCCAGAGACTGAGGAAACCTGCTGCCTTCACCACAGGACTCTCCACTCCCACCACGACCAGTCCAACCAGTTTGTTCCAGCGCCACGAATCCGGACGGCACCACTTTTGCTGGGACAAAATTTTCCTGAACAATGAGTGCAAGGAACCAGCTCCAAGGTGGATTCCACCTAACACAACTCTGGGGTGAAATACAGGGAAATTGCAGTCCTGGTGCTGGCTCAGAGGGAACCAGGGGGCTCTGGAGCACTTCCAGGAAGATCCTGGAAAGCCAAGGGTGCTCCTTGTGATCTTGAAAGGATGAGAGATGGGATGGATGTGCAAACACATAGACAAGCCCATCTAGAGAAGAGAAAACCCACGAGGTTGCCCAGCAGTCACCACCCCAGCAGCTCGAGGGAAACAGGGAAAATCAAACAAGTGAGGAACAACCCCAGAGGAGTTTGACCTACCGAGGAGAGACAGCGGCGTGAGGGAAAAGCAGCCCGATTCCTTGGGATTCCTGCTGGCCCCAAGCTTTGTGCCAGAGGAGGCTGATCCCCCTGTCCCAGAGCTCCTGGGTCTCCCAAGGAGCGACGCTCTCCGAGTTATAAATAAACAGCAGGTCACAGCCTGTGCTCTGCGGGTGGAAAACAACAGCCCACGACGGCGGCGCGAGCCAGTGACTCAAGGCCTGCACACGGGGCCAGTCATTTTCCAGGCACGAGGGCTGTGCCAGTCACCCTGTGCCCCGGGGGCTCTGACGGGGCTGTGGGTCTGAGGGCTGCTGTGGGGACAGCCCTCTGCTGCCACACAGCTCCTGCATTCCACCTGCAGCTGCTCCAGGCCTCCCTAAAAACACAAGCTGAGCCCAGGCAGAGGCAGCCCCAGAGCAGGGAAGGCAGCTGGGTGGGCTGGTTGGAGGATGAAACCCCTGGGATGCAGCTCTGCGAGGGGCAGGACCCTCAGGGTCCCACTTCAGCTCCTTCCCTGCACCCAGCCCAGCCTTAGGCACCTCCACTGCGATTCCCAGGGCAGGGACAGGGGCCTGGCATGAGGGAGGGATCCACCACTCCACCCTCATCCCCAGGGAACCATCCTCCTCCCAGCTGACAAACCTGGTGGTGGCTGGGGAAGCGTCGCTGCTGCTGAACCCTCTGAGTTGTTCCCCGCGGGAGCAGCCGGGGGAGGAGGAGCAGAGACTCCACACTTGGAATTCCCTTCAACCTGCTGCCAGCTCCTGTGCCAGGCTACAACCTGCTGGAGTTGCTGTTCCGAGGGAGACGCCGTGCAGGGGCGAAGCGGGTTGGGAAACCCCCGGCGTGCCGAGGCGAGGTGTTCCCAGATTTATACTCCCAGTTTTTGTGTCCCTTCGGATTCCCAGCGCTGGAGTTTCCCGGCTGGGTGCCCCGGTGCCATCCGGCACGGCGGGCGGCTCGCATCCCTCGGGGCGGGAGGCAGAGGGGTCGCTGGAAGGGAAGGCAACAAGGGAACAACCTGTGAAACTCCACATTCCACACGAGAACTACCCAGAGCTGGTCATTTCTGGCGAAAACCTGGTGGTTTATTGAGGATGCAACAGCTGATAAATCAGGGAAAGCTGCTGGGATCCCACGGGCATGGGATCTCTGGCCAGGGGAGGAACAGGCTGACAGGTTTGGGGTGTCAGTGCTGGTGGGAGGGGATGGAGGACGAGACACCAACCCCCTGTGGGACCCCTTGGAAAGGCACATCTGACCTGCTGCCACCCCACCCTGACTCGTGTGGGGCCTGGCATGGGTGGGCTGGG
>VXBX01008483.1:33544-50533 GCA_013400415.1 Scytalopus superciliaris
ATATGTCTGCATGCTTTCAAAAACAGATGTGAAAATACGCATTTTTGAATGTAGTAAATGTAAGATGTTAATAAGGTTTAGAGCGATTTTACTTTATAAGACATGCTGTGGTTTTTGGAAGATGTTTTTCAAGGTTTTTGATATATTGTGAAGTTCATCCCTACACCATGAACACAAACTTTTGTTTTGGGCAAGAAATTTTGCATTCAGAGCATAGTTGGTTATGGTTGAAAGCAACCTTAATGATCATCTAGTTCCAACCCCCTTGCCATAGGCGGGGACACCTTTGTTGATAACATTTAGGCAAAATACTTTGACCAAACAGAGATCACTCTGAGTTGATATATTTGTCATGACTTTGACATTGAGGAGTAGCTGCACACTTTTGCCAATCTTTTTTTTAAGACTTGAGGGCAGAATGACATTAAACGCTCTTCAGTCTTTTTTTTCTCATAAGTTTTTGTGATATGATTTAGCTGAATAATGCACATCTACAAACTAACAACAACAAAAATCATAGTTACTGCATAGTCCATATGGTTTTCTTCTTTATTTTGAATCCTGTCACCATGTTTAGTCAGTCCTTCCGTAATGGCATGGATGGAGATTCATCTGTACATAGAGTTCAGAGCCAGCTGTCCAAAGCAAGGTTCTTGATACCAACAGATAGCAGTCATTAAACATGAAGTGAACTCCCTGTAGATGTAACACACAATTCAGAAAGCAGGGATGTGATGGAACATATTTCCAAAGCAGTCTCTTTTTCATACAGTGAAGTCTAATATGACTTGTCATGTCATATCCAGCAGTCTAGGTTATTTGCAAAGTTATTTTATTGTGGAAAGGCAACAGAAAAATGTGGGGAGTTTTTGTTTGGGTTTTTGTTTGTTTGTTTGTTTCTCTGTTTTGTGGGAGGTTTGTTTGCCTTTGTTTTTGTTTTGTTTTGGGTTTTTTAATGTTTAAACTGTACTGCTTAGCTTTCCCTGGTAATGAATTAGGTCTTGGAAAAACACTGCCAAGTTGATGTGATGATTGATGGCCAAGTCAGATAATACAGTCAGAATGAAATTGAAGAGAAATTTCATCATTCCTCTATCGCCATGAAAAAACATACTTAGGGAGTTTGCCACAAGAGCTCATATTTCATTTGTTGTAATATACGTATTATAATGCCAAACTGATTGCTATTAGAAATATGATTTTCATCAACAAAAGATGATCAGCACAACTTTTTTGACCAGAGTATATTAGGAAGTGAAAACACCAAGCTTAAATGAA
Organism: Scytalopus superciliaris; assembly: GCA_013400415.1. Lineage (NCBI taxonomy): Eukaryota > Metazoa > Chordata > Aves > Passeriformes > Rhinocryptidae > Scytalopus > Scytalopus superciliaris. Next base: position 34,823 of record VXBX01008483.1, read on the forward strand.
GACATTGATATAATGATAGAGAATTTCATGTAATAACCCTTAGAATCCTTTTCACTATGAGAAACAGCTAGGGAGGAGTTGTTTGTGAAAAATGTATGCCAAGTAAACCACTAAGCATGTAGATAGATGTACTTAAAACTCTCACTCTGATGTAATGATACTTGTTGTAAAGTTCAAAGACATATTAAAATAGGACTCACTGTACTGAAATCTTTGATCTCAGGCCAGGAAGTAAAGGAAGTACACAGAAGCAGAGCCAGTAGATTTGTTGTGAAGCCAGCTGGACCTTCTGTTTGCCCACTAGCCAGCAAAAGTGCAGCAAATAGAGAGTGAAGATTCATGTGGAAGGTACTGGTGTTGCACAGAAAGTCATGAAGAGTCTTTTTTATAAACAATTAATTTATTGGGATCCTAGCATCAGGCAATGCTAACCTGCAGTATCCAATATTTCCAAAGGGTGGTAAATCCATACCCAGTGATTGGAGTTTCTTTTGCAAGAATCTTTGCAACAGCACCCTTATCTAGATCAGGTACAATCCACATAGTTTTACCTAATCTCACTTTTGTTCAACTGGTTATCAATGTTCCATCTCACAATTATCTATTTACAAGCACTTTAGTTGGCTATTTTGTGGCTTGAGAAGAATCACAGAACAGTAAAATAGTTTGGACTTGAAGGACCTTAAAGATCATCCACTTCCAACCCTCCGCCATGGGCAGGGACACATTCCACTATCTCAGGTTGCTCCAAGCCCTGTCCAATCTGGCCTTTAACACTTCCAGGGATGGGTCAGTCACATCTTCTCTGGGCAGCTGTGCCAGGGCCTCACCACCCTCACAAGGAAGAAACTATGAGAAAAGGGATACCTGTGACCTGTTGAAATCTCAGACTGTAAAAAAATACATAATGCAGCAACTTCCCTTCCTGATATTCACGGATTGTCTGCAAGCAAGGCTGGTAAACAGAGTTGAAGATAGATATATCAGAAGTCATAAGAGAAGCTTTTCTGTTATCTGAGCTGCAAGAGGAACAGCAGCTACTGGTATTCACATGAAAACATGCATATTTTTAGGAAAAAATCGGGATTTTCAGATCAGTTCTGAAGCAGATATTCCTTTGCTAGATATATCACTCAGGGACGTCTTAATCTCCCTGAGCTCTACAATTACCTCTTGGAGGACTGAAGAGGTCAAAATGCTTAGAAGAGATTAAGATGGTTCCCTTATCATGAAAGACATTCACACAAAATTATTTTTATAAATTATTTCAAGCCTTGCTAACCAACAGCAAGGACCTACTTCAGGTATTTTCACATCTAGAACTAATTTCTGGGGAATGTAAGCCAAACAATAATGAATATTTTTATCTGCTCAAAGTGTTAATTCAAAGTAGGCCCTGAATAAACTTTCTGAGTATTTCGGTGGCTTTAGAAAATGATATAGAAATTAAGTTGAACATTTTAATGTGCTGCTATTTATTCGCTTGGTTAGAGGCAGTTGGGATAAAACTATGGTGTTTTAGACAACTTCCTTTATCCTTGTTGAAAGTGGTAATATATGACATTTCAGAACATTTTCTGTTGCTGGAATTACTCTTATTTTGGCCTGGTTGAATTTATTATGTTATCTAACAAAATTAAGTAACATAGATATGTCAGTTATATAACCCAAGCTTGTTTACTTATTTTTCTCTTTCACTAAAACTCCAGTGTTTATCTTGGCTGCCTTACTCTATTTTACAGGAATATAATTAATAATTTGAGCTAACCAACTAATCTACATAAACAACTTTTTTTACTTCAGAGTGTTGATTTAAAAATTCTATATGATCAACTGGGATCAAAGCAAAGGAGCCTTTCAAGCTCTTCTTGAGACTTGTTTTAGTTTAGGTGAAATTTGAACCACACCAGAACCTTCAGGAGGGAATTAGTTAACATCACTGGCTCCCATTTACATCACTGATTCTTCTGGCTAAATCATGTAAAATGCAGAAACAGATTTAGGAGAGGAATCTGAATACTGTAATCTTACTTCTCCTGCCATGAGAGCCTTAACATCTGTGCACTGTAAGTTTCCAAAGTAAAGCTTATGGAAAAGAGTCTTCAAATGAACTTTTTTTCTGAGAGTAGGGAATAGTCCAGGGACAAGAGAGAAAAAGTTGAAACTATAGCTATAGTGTGCATTCTAAATGATTTATTTCACAAAAAAACCCCCAACCAACCAACCAACCAACCAACCAACCAACCAACCAACCAAAAAAACCCAACAACAACAACAACAACAAACAAGGGGGGGAGGGGGGATAAAAAACCACCCCCACCGAAAGAACAACAACAAAAACCCAGAAACAAAGAAACAAACAAAACCACCAAAAAATTATGACAACAAAACAAGACAAAAAGACCCCCAGACCCCCAAAACCCCAAACAAAAACCAAAACTTACAAATATTAGGGAAACTCAATTTTACTTCCCATTAAAGAGCAAACTTTCTCAATGGTGTAAACAGCAATAACATCCATGCCTGTTTTAACTTTGGAAACTTTTTTGTTTATGAAATGAGTTGTTTTCATCTATGGTTGGGTAAAGAAAGTCATCTCAGCCTCAGATTTTAACCTGTCCCTATTTGCTAGAGGAGCATGCTGAAGCTGCTGTGTGGGAACTGGTCCAGAATGATGTGGCTACTGCTGAGACAACAGACATGCTCTTCAGACTACACAGGGATTTTACACAGAGGATTTCGAGTTCTCCTTTGGGATAAGGGAGCTGTAACTCTGTCTTTAAATGAATGTCAAAAATTTACCCTGTTTTAATGGGGTCTCTGGAGTTCCTTGTGTATCATGTAAGAAAGTCAGCTAGGGGGTAACCTGATTAGCTATCTTGCATATTCCTTGTAATATGGATGTATGATAACAAATGTGGATGTATGACAACTAATTAGAGAATTCCCTTGCTGAACAGCTTATCTCTTTACGCTCTGTATCCCCATGCTACACTCAAATTGTGTTCCCTTTAGCTCTCCAAGATAAAAAATACAACACAGCCCCCCCCCTCCCTCACAACCTGTTACTTTGACAGTTGCAAAGTTTGAGAAAGGGCTGATTTATCACCTACTGGCTTCTCATTTCTGAGGCTGTGTGTGAAATCATTCACTGCATCTAAACAAATTCGGCTCTTGGCTGAACAAGGGAACGTGAGATCTGTGTAACTGCATCTCAGCATGAAGGTTTGGGATGTGCTGTGAAGTGCACTATTATCCAAAATAAACAGCTGGCTCTATTAGGAGTTAAGAAAGGGGACTGATAACAAGCCTCTTCTCCCTAGGATAATAAACATCTATTGACTTTGCAGGTAATAATTCAGAAAAGCTAAATGGATTCTTGCTATTCACTCAAGACTCGTTTAATGGTAACAACTGAAGATTAGTTCCTACTCTAAATTACTGCTAATTGAATCTTGTTCTCTGTGTTTGTTTCCAGCTTTATCTGACTCTTCAAGGCTTATCTGCAGCTCTGTAAATGTTTTGTGTTAATTCCAGCACAGTCTCAATAAAATCTGTTGTGTTCCCCAAATCCTTTTCCATTACCTGTATGTACTCCATTCCTTATTCACTGATATTTTAATGAAACTGGATTAAGGTGGAAATATCAGCATTTCTGACAGACAAACGTGAGGAAGACAGACTGGCTCTAATTTGAAGTCAGATACCTGATGCAAAGACATACATTTTCTGCAGTAAGCCCTGCTGCAAATACAGACTAAGATCTATTCTTTCAGTTCTCAGACATGCAGAACCAGTGCAGAAGTAGCAGTCTCCCATCTCAAATAATGAACAGATGAACTGTACTGCTTCACCAGTCTCAAATGACATGGGAAGCAAACCAGACAGCCCTAGTTAACAAGAGGGAGAGAAAAAAAACCCCACAATAAACCTTCTGGGTAATCTATAGCTGTTGCAAACTGGCATGGAACTAAAGAACAATTTAGGTCAATTAATGTCTTAAGGTGACTCCCACTGTTGTCCATAAACAAACAAATCACATAAACACAAAAGTGATTATAGTCTCTGCCTATACTCAAAAATCAGGATTTCAAATCTTCCAAATCAGATTTTAGGTTCCTCATTAGAGAACTTGTCCATGTACCCTTTTTGACTTAACATTTTGACTCTTTCGCAGCTGCTCTATTACATCAGTAATTTCCAGGATGGAGCATGATGCAGTAATTTTCTTCCATTTAATGGAAACTTATCAAGTCTTACTAAAATACAATACAGAGAGATGATGTAATTCATTGCCCCAGAATTCATGTCATACTCACTGAAAGCTTTCAGCATTGTAGATGTGCAGGTTTTCATTGTAGATTTAGGTCATGTTACTCACGCCTCCTGCTCATCTCCTCAGCTCATCTTTGTGCAGAATATGCTTAAGTGTATTACAGTATTTCTCTGTCTAGAATTTGATTTCAGTGTTGGAGTCTGCCCCTTGGCCTGCAGTTACATCTTTCTGTGGTATCAGAATGACGGAAAGAAAATCAAAACAATTAAAGTTAACCCATTCATTGACTCTAGAATTTTTGCTTGTCTTACTATCTTCAGGTGCCCTTGAAATGACAGTTTATTAGTGAGCCACGAGGATGGGGAGAGAGGAGAAGGGGTTCAGAAAGTTGCCTACTACTCTAGGTCTAAAACTGTAGTTTGACCATTCTACTGACTGTGAAATGACAGAGGATGAACTGCTTTCTTGTTCTCCATCGAAATAAAGGAGCTAAGCCAACAGGGAAAGATTCTAGTTTGTTCACAGTCATCAACCAGTGCACAAATTTCATTGGTAATGGGGCAAAGGAATGCTTTACCTCCACCACTTCTTTCAGACAACTGATTGTAATGAAGTACTCTGGCATCTGCCAACTTTGTCTGATTTTCTTACTTTTAAGACTGATTAGCCCAAATGTATGAGGAAAGGCATTTGTGCAGGATGGGAGAAAATCCAGTGTTTAATCAAAATGTGGGAATAAGGATAGCATGTTAGAAAAATAAAAAAGCAAAGTTTGTCAAGGCCTTGGTAACTGTTGACAACTTTAGACAGATTAAAGTGAGCATGTGATACCCTGAACAGAGCAAACAACATTTATCAGCTTATAATTGGTAGTCTGACATTAGTTTATTAATTTCCAGCAGTGTATACAGCTTTAGTTCAGATGGAGAAATAAAGTAAGTGGGCAAAATAACCAGATTGCATTTATTGTATGATAGAATGGTCTTACAGATACAGACACTGTGCTCTTTCTCTGCCACTGGCTTTGTCCTTGAAGCTTAAATGCAATTATACAGATCTTCACAAGAAAAATCTTGAGGACAAAGAAAGGCAAACCCTGCAATATGACCTTCTAAGAGATAAGGAGATTTCTACTATCTTCTATTAGGAAATACCCAAGGCTGAATTAACATCTGGCTGAGTTCAGGCAGCTAAATCCATCTGCAATCAGGTGGTTTTTCTAAACTGCCTGTTGAGCTTACACTGCTAGACATGAGAAATAGGTAAGAAAAATCATTCACTAGAGTCTCTTGCTTTACTCTGCTCACTACAACAGAAGCCAAATCGATGTCTTTGAAATAAATAGTTGAATTTTCAATCACTAAAGAAGAGGTTATTCCTACTAATGTAAATTCCTTTATGTGAAGAAAATTTGAGCTCTGTTATTCTAGGGTGGAGTTTCCCTAGGCCAGAAAAATTACAATATCTCATGGCTGACATGCTGAGTATACCTCAGTTACACAGAGCAAGGGCTGTCACAGCTACCAAATTCTGTGGCAATGTAGGGACATCAGAACACAGTCCTAAATAGGACTAAATAGCTATTGAAATACTGTATTCCTATTAAAAGTCCAACAGATTTTTCAATTGCCTTTCACTATATTGGAAAAAACAAGGAAGACAGGACTTCAGGATGTGTTCCATCAGAGCTTGTGGCCTACTGCTCTATTCACAGGAACTGCCAGTTTGCACTGTCTTGCTGAAAATACGACAGTCAATCCCATTGGAAGGAAAAAGCAGAGTAATTCCAAACTAAGGTTAAAGCATAAAGATTTAACTGTCAGAAAAAAAAATCTGAAGGTGGAGTGATTGCTTATTTTCACATTAAATGTTCCCAGCCAAAAATCATTTACTGATTTCTATACTCAAGTACAGAAAGAAATCTTACAGTCTGTGGTTTATGAAAGTTAATATTATACTTTATTTTGGAAATTAAATATATGAATTTGTACAAATTCNTAGAATAAACAATTTCTTAACAAAAATAGGATGCAGCCAACCCCAAGGAAATTTCTTTCTTTGTTTTTAATTTAAGTTTTATATTAATTATAAAACCAGCGTGAAGTAAATGAGACTTAAAGGTCTCATTTTCATTTCTGGGGTTTTTTTGTTTCTTTGTTGTTTTGTTTTTTTTTCTTCAGTGATCTAGTTTAGCATATTTCTGGGAAACTGCTGTTGACTGCATTGCTCCACTCTATCTTCTCCCTTCCTCCAGGAAGGCTGCTAGAACTGCAGAAATGAAAATGGGTACCAATTCTGGGTGCAAGAGTATGTACTACTGACCCATGGGAAGACTGAAACAAGGATTATACGTGATTTCTCTAGTTCTGCCTGTAGCTGAACCTTCAGCAAGTTTTAGTTTTAAACAAAAGAAAATTATAACGGCTTCTGTGAAGTCTAAGTGATTAATGACCTTAATCTCTTTGAGATTCTCAGATAAACTGTGCTTAGAAGGCTAAATAAACCAAAAATAGTAACAATACTGGCAGTATATCTCATTAATGTCTCATCAGCATTAATTTAAATAGTATTTATTATAATTGCCTTTGTCTGGAATACTATTTAATTTTTACAAACCACAGCCTTTGCTATGGACAGGTGCTTTTGAATGGCTACCGTGCAACTTCAGATATGAAATTAATACAAGTTGTAATTAATACAAGAGGTCTTGACCTTCTCCTCTAAGCAAGCTGTGTATTAACAGGCAAATCTAACTGGTTTCAGCAGACAACTCTACAGCTGCCACATAGATGTCTGTTCCCCAAGGACATATGTAAATCCAGAAATGCAAGAAAATCCTTTTTTTTTTTTTTTTCTTTTCCTTTACACTGCTATGATTCAGAGTTGAATACATTGACCTTTTTNGGTTTATGAAAGTTAATATTATACTTTATTTTGGAAATTAAATATATGAATTTGTACAAATTCTTATTATTTCATTAAGCTTTCAATCATTCTGAATGGGGATTTTTTAGCTTCTTTGACAAGACTTTTCACTTATAATGAAAATTGTATCTTTAATTTTATATATAAAACTTTCTGGCTTTATATATAAAGCTTTCTTTATTACAAAAATGTTTATACAACATGATTGAAAAATTAGTTTTACTGCAGTTATAAAGTAAAAAAAACAACTCTATGTAATAATATTATAGGTAATGTTTTTAGCCCAGCTCAGTGACTANACACTGCTATGATTCAGAGTTGAATACATTGACCTTTTTTGCCCACACAAACTTTCAGTGTCAAGACACTGAGACAAGCCAGACACCCACTCACTCATCCTGTAAATGTTATTAAGGGGAGAAGAGTACAGATTACTTGAAAACACAGTGGCCAAAAGTTCAAGAAACATGTTTGTGGGGTTCCTACCTTTTTACTTAGGAATGTCTGTATTTTATTTTTAAAGCATGGTGAGGACTCCTCACCAGTGCCAACCAACATGGGTTTGTAACTCCCTTAGATCTGATGGCTGCGCTTTTCCCAGCCTGGTGTGTGGTTTGCCTCATTCACAACTAAAATTTGCTGTTGGTTCGTATGTGTGTTGGTATTCACTGTTACTCCAGGTCCTTTTCATTTGACTCTGGCCTGTACCAATCACAGGCAGGTTTGTTCTGTCTTGAAGCAGATCTTTACACTTTTCCGTGCTGAACATAAAGGGTTCTCTCATGATCTAATCTTTGCTTGCATCAAGGTCTCACTGAAATGGAGATCTGCTGTTCATTTACCATCTCCTTCTCCCAGAGCTTCAAATCATTCTGAAATTTGCTGAGGAATCACAATTTCTCAACATTGAGGCAACTGATGAAGATATCGAACAGTATTGGCCCAAGTATTGATGTCTGTCATGCTCCACTTGTTACCAACTGCCAAACAGCCATAGAGTCATTGATCAGCACTCGCTGAGACCAGCAGTCTGGACACTTGTCAGCTCACCACAGAGTCTGGCCAGCATGTGCTTCTTCAGCTTAACAATGAGGCTGGGCTGAGAGAGTTTCATGTAAAAGTTTTAGCAAAGTAATGATTTATCTCATCCCCTCTACTTTCCCTTCATCCATGAAGTTGATCATGATCTTTAGGTCTGGAGTGCTTGGCACAAGAAAAATGTGGACCTTTTAGAGTGTGGCCAGAGGAGGCCACAAAGATGCTCAGAGGGCTGGAACACCTCTGCCAAGAAGACAGGCTGGGACAGCTGTAATTGTTCAGCTCGGAGAAGGGAAGGCTCCCAGGGAGATTTACAGCAGCCTTCCAATACTTAAAGGGGACTTACAAAAAATGTGGAGTGACTTGTTACACAGGCAAACAGTGACAGCACAAAGTGGGATGATTTTGAACTGAAAGATGAGAGGTTTCGATTAGATATAAAGAAGTTGTTTTCCATGAAGGTGGTGAGGCCCAGCCACAGGTTGCCCAAAGAAACTGGATGTCCAGTCCTGGGAAGTATTTAAGGCCAGGTTGAACGGGACTCAGAGCAAAATGGTCTAGTGCAAGGTGTCTCTGCCCATGGCAGAGGGCTGGAATGAGATGATCCTTAAGGTCTCTTACAACCCAAACTGCTATAAACAGTTATAAACTTTGTCATTGAAAGAAATCAAGTTGGTCAAATAAAATTGACATTTGTTAAAACTATTATGCTTCTTCTTCTTCTTCTTCTTCTTCTTCTTCTTCTTCTTCTTCTTCTTCTTCTTCTTCTTTCTTCTTCTTGGACTTGCTTCCTGAGTTTCTTGGAGACCAAAGTGAGGATGTCATGCCTATAGTTTCATAAATCATCACTCTTGTCCCTTTTACCTTTCTCCAGTCTTCAGGGACTTCCTCTGATTTCCATGACTTTTGAAAGATTGAGTGGTCTTATATAAGCACCTGAATTACTTTGCTATGCTTGATTTGGGCATTGGCCACCCATTCTCTAGTGCCCAAGCACCTCCATTTTACTAAAAGTTAACTAAGAAACTCTTTGTTAGCCAAGCAGTTTCTGTGAATACTTTTGGTCTCCAAGAAGACGATGACGGGTTTTTATCTTGTCTACCAAGCCTATTAAGCCAAAACTTGTTATTGAAAGGTCTGGTGTCCTCACTACTCTAGCTTTGCTCTGGATGCGGAACTTTCTTTCTACAAACCCTGCAGCCCTGACTGCCACCTGTGGCTGCATTATCCACATTTTTTCTCTGTTTGTTAGCAACAGGACAAAGGTTTAGACGAACTTTTGCTCTGAAATTTCTGCTTTTTACAAGGGCTAAGAACCTCCTCCCAAGGTGAATATAGCTTCAACTGCCTTTTTTCCTTCCTAGTNAACCAATTTAAATAATTCTGACTCTTTATTTTTCTTGATAGTAATGGATTATCCTTACACATCTATTGGCTTCTAAGTCCTCATTAATTAAAAGACCTAAGAGCGCTCCTACTGATTGGTCTTCTTCATAAATTCACAAATGAGTCTTAATTTTCCTATGCTAGTAGTGGGGGGCTGTCAGTGAGAGTGTAGGTCTTATCAGGTTTCAACTTCAGAGCTCCATGGACCTCCAGACTGGAGAAATTTAGAAGTTCATGTTTATAGAATGACTCCATTACATTTATAATATTACCTTTCCAATGCAATACATTTATCAAGGCTTTATTTTTGTTCCCATTATTATTAATCTCATTCTAGTTGTTGTGTTTGAATACTACTCCTTAAACATTTATTCCCAAGTCTTCAGTTCTCTGTTTTCTTCATTTGGCAAGATGTAGGGAACCTGCCCTGACACTGATATTACAGAATAAATTATTTGTCTTCAAATATTGTTTATTGAGCAACTGTTACATGGCTACAGTGAAGATTAATTTTTGCTATTTTGCACTGTGTCAACTCAGTGAGATAAAAATGAGATTAGAGGCAAAGGGAAACAGATTTCAAGAAACTAAGTGGAAAAATTAAAATTAGTAGATTCCAAACAGATGGCTGCAAAACTTTGCAGAGTGGTTCATAAACACTCTGTTCTAGACAAAGGAGTCTGTTTGAGGGAAAAGCAGTTTCACATACACTCTGTTGAACAACTTTTCCTTCTGAAGACATGTTTTGTGTTTTTTTTAAGAGACAGATCTGTGTTTTTATATTAAGAATATTTCATTATAGACTTTCACATGTGACCATTACAACAGCTTGATACAACTGTTGTACCACAATATAAGATGGTGCCTGTTAATGCCAGCACCATCCTTTAGAGCCCTCTCCATACTGTAGTGAAAAAACTTCCACCAGAAAAAACCCAAAAAGCGCTGTGTGATGCTGATGTATTCTTACATGGGCTTCTGCTTACAACACTTATTCAAAATATTTTCTTTTTAAAGGAAGAGAGTGATTATCCAAAAACACTTTTTAAGAGGCACACAGATATTCAGCTAATCCATCCTGACTTCTGGTGTATTTAGCACAAGGAATTAGTGTTCCTGATCCCTGATGCATGGCTGTGTTGTCTGGCTGAGCTGCAGTTTATCTTTTAAATTTGCTTTAAAGACACAAACAATCTACCACATACCTACATCAGTTGTTAAAATGATTAATCCCCCAGAGGTTTCAGACGAAGGGAAATCTAAAGGGATTAATCACTGCATCCTTTTCCCTGCTTTGCTTGAGAAGGAGGTGAAGGCAGAGTGTTACATGCAAAGAAGATTAAAATGAAGTTGAAACTCCCCACAGCTTTTGTTAAGGAAAACCGGGAAAAAAAAGTGAGACTAGTGTTAGGGAGGAAAAGATTTAATGCGGTTCAGAAAACACAGAGGGTGAAAAGTGCTGAAAGAAGCAGCGATACATCGTGTTGATTCAATCTCAAGCCCTTGACAGCTATAAGAGAGGAGTTTTGCCGCCATCTATTGGTGAATGGGAGGAAGAGACAGAGCCAGCAAACGCTTCCTCCCTTCTCACACAATAGCAGTAGTTTCACTATTTCCTTAATTCATACATATTTTGGATGCAGGTTGGTGAATGATTGATCATTGTCTTATGTGACAGAGTCACATATGTCTTTCATATGACTGTAGTTACTCGTGTCTCACAATGAGCACAGCAAAGATTCACCCTAATCAATACATCTATTTTAAAATGAGTAACCTAACCGGAAAGAGAAGGAAGAGGAAAATGACAAAGGACTTCAACCTCATTAGAGCTTATTTCATAGGCAATGCCTGAGTCATAAATGACACAGCCTTCCCACTCTGAAGTAAGGAGAAGGAGTTGATCTCTCAGCTGAGCTCACTTTAGAGCTGTCAACTGGCTTAATGTGCTAATGCTGAGCTGCACCATTTCCTTACTGTCTGTTTAGAGATCTATAAGGTGTCTGCACAACTCGGCAGGTAGTAGTAGCTATCATAGAGTCATGGAATGGTTTAGATTGAAAAGGATCTTAAAGATCATCCAGTGCCAACTCCCCTGCCATGGGCAAGGACACCTTCCACGATCCCAGGTTGCTCCAAGCCCCATCCAACCTGGCCTTGGGCACATCCAGGGATGGGGCAGCCACAGTTTCTCTGGGCAACCTGTTCCATTCAAGAGTTTCTTCCCAATATCCCATCTAACCATGTCCTCTGTCAGTGTGAAGCCTTCAACCCTTGTCTTGTCACACCAGGCCTTTGTAAAATGCTTACTTGTAGCCTCTTTGGGCACTGGAAGGGGCAAAAAGGTCTCCCTGGAGACTTCTCTTCTCCAGGCTGAACAACCCCAGCACTCTCAGCCTGTCTATTTGTATGTCCCTACAAAAAGAGGTACTTAACAGGGTCACATCAGTACAATCATATCTCAAAATTATGTTCAAAGTCAGGTTGAAAAAGAAATCAATAGCAATAAAATCCTCTAATGCTCTGTAAATCTCAAGAGAGTTAAATTAATTTAGAGGATTGGAGCAGTTCTTTTTAACAGGCACCATACTATTAGTATTCATTCCCTGTTGATGAAAACGTGCTTTCAGGGCAGAAAAAATAGTGATACATGTATACTGTAAGGGCAGTTAACATATGTCATGGATGTACTGCTGCTCTCTGCTCTACACAGTAGTTCAGCAACCAAAATCTATGCAGTATGAGTCTGGATAGCATCTTGGATCAGCAGAAGTTGCAGAAATAGATTCTCTCTTCTCAGTCCCTGTGGTTTTTACTGGCTGCTTCATTTCACAATCCTGAATTAAGTATCTAAGTCAATCTAAACCTTACAGATCCCCAAAAATTAGTGGTCAAAGAAAGCTGCATAAATTTACAGGGTGCTGCTAGTGATAGAAAAGCTTTCCTCCTTTCTCTTGTATTCTGTTCCCAAACTTTGTCCTTTGGTTGATAGAGGATAAAAAGAAAATTCAATAAACTACTGTCCCTCCAGTGTTTAACACTGATACCTGATCCCATGTGTGTGCATATACATTTGTGGCTCAGTATACAATTAAAAAAAAAAACTTTTGCAATATAAACTTTAACATCTGTGCTTGATGCTGGTTAGGCCACACTTGACACTATCCTAGCACAAAGTAATAGGTTTTCTTTTTAGGGAAACCAAATAGAACCTTGTGCAACAGGGCCGACAGTAATGTGTGGCATAGGAAAACTGTTAAGAGGGAGCAAACATCCAGAGGAAAAGAATCATCTATCCTACAAATAGAGTGCAAGAGGTATAAAACTCTGTGCTTCTGTAAAGGACAATCAACAGGGCTCAAGGGGTGTCTAAGCAGCAGTTGTGGGGTATCAATCTTATTACATCTGGGAATCTTTTAAATTTTACTGTTTTTCTAAGATGCCTTCCTAATCTAGCTTGACATTGGTCACTTCTGATGAGTTCCTACTCTTTCCATCTTCATTTGTTGAGTATTCCCATCTATTTCCTTTTTTTTTTTTTAATTTATTTATTGTGCCTGCCAACACACAGACAACAAATGGACGCATCTCCGAGTAAGAACCAGGTGATCTGTGGACAAAATGGGCAAAAAATAACTGAGTTCCAGAAGGCCAGAAAAGTTTGACAAACGGCAAACTTAGTGACAACATACGAAAATCAGTTCAAGGCAGTTACAGGCCAGTGGGTTTCAAGCAACAGTTAACACAGTTATTCTTAACTTATCAGTGGGTTCTATGGAGGCATTAGGGGAAATGATGAATACAACACTGCTGCATTCTCTGTAAGAGTCTTTGTGAGATTGTGGGAAGAGAAAAAAGCAGAGGCAGCTTTGTCCTCTTCTGATCATTAAATGGATGAAAGATGGTCTGCTGTTTCCAGGAAGATAAGGTACACAAAAGATCATAGAAGCATCAAATAGATTGGGCTGGGCCTTTAGAGGCAACCCAGTCCAACCCCCCTGCCATAGGCAGAGACACCTTCTACTAAATCAGGCTGCTCAGAGCCCCATCTGAACTGACCTTGAATGTTTTCAGGAATGGGGTAAGGACAGGTTCTCCTGGGCAACCTGTGCCAGTGTTTCACCACCCTCATCACAAAACACTTCTTATGGAAAGGCAGAGGAGATGTATGTTTTCAAGCTGCTAAATTAGCACTTACTCTTTTTCACAATCAAAATGCTGACTCCCATCCAAATTTCAGAAACAAACTGAGCAAAACTCTGTTCTTTTCCAGCCCACTCTCCACAGAGAAGCAGGAAGTACTGACTGAGATTCCCAGGGCTGTGAATGAAATTTGTCTGTTTGACTTACAAACACTGCGAAAACTTTGACTTGTAGGGGTTAATTGTAAGCAGAGGGGGAAAGGAGGTGTGGGTATGGTCTGGTTATGTTGTGATGGCACCAGGCTCCAGTAATGCAGAAGTCAGGAATTCACTGTTTAGTGGCTCCTGATGGGACTTGAATAGGAGCCAGGGTTTATTTGCTCAGTGCTGCCGGGGACAAGCAAATGGCCTTGAGAATATCCATCAGTGAGAATTTAAACTGCTCACTGCAGCTGCTGTGTGTACCTATGGGACCTTAATGTCAGTCCTCCATGGAGGCATATAAGTTCCTGACATCTCCTTTTGTATTTAGGTTTAAACCAGCAGAACTTTAATGGCCTGCTGCTGGCTTCTCAGGGGCCATTAGATGCATCATAAATTCAAAGAGCCAAACCCTCTCAAACCAAGAGCTATACTGAGATTTTGTTGCTGGGGATGCCTCATAATTTGCAAAGTTAAGTAAGAGGGAGCTTCAGGAGCCAGACATATATTAAAAAGAGCAACAACCTCAGAAAAAAAGGAAGCCTTCATGTGCTACTGTAAACAGGAGCTGTGACAATTACAGTGATGGGTGCTGATGTTCTCTGTTGGGATGCACAGAAACAGAACAGCTGTTTGAGAGGAGAAGGATTGCAGTGAAACTACTGCCCAGAAACAAAGGTGACATATCTGCTAGACATCAAGCGACCTACCTGCCTATTCTCTTCTGCTTTGTATCTTTATGAATATAATTGCATTTAGAACTCTTAAGTGTGGCTAACCATGTCAGTTGTATACTGTGCTACCTTGGGGCTGAAAAGGCAGGACTTGCAGAAAGGAGTTAAATATTTAAACAGCATTTCAAACCAGGGTATAAAACATGCTGTTTCTTTCATGAGTTTATTAAGATTGACTTCTGGAAAGTCAAACAATCAATTTTTTGAGTGTTTTTCTATTTTTGAAAATCCATGCAAGCACAGTAGATAAACGCTACAAAACTTAACTTCATGTGCATCTGAAAAATTACTTTGTTCATCTTCTGTGGCAGTGTTAGCTCTCATTGGAAGACATGTCCTGTCCCACAATGTCAAAAGAGCCTGCCTGTACAACTTCATTAATCAGTTTTTTGGTCAGAATTTCCATATCTCAATATTGCCATTAAGTGAATTAATGAAGATTGGAGATAATGGAATATTTATGTAAATTGTGTTAACTACATATCTTCAACCTTTCCAAAGCTTATAAGTCTTTATTATCATAATGCTCTTGACATGTTTCTCATGTGAAGGCTACATTAATTATTTCAGTTATGTTAATTCTAAATTACTCATGTCTGGGCTTGGAATTTTTTGTGTGTTGTTTGGGAGTGGTTTCTTATGTTTTGAAAGACATAAAATAAGCCCTATTTCTTAAAACTGCTGAAGTCTACCTAAACTCTTACTTAGGTTGACAAGCACAGATGGCTAGAGTATTAAAAGCATTGTCACAGGGTATAAATTTTTAATAACCTCAGCTAACTTTAACTGTATTTATTTGTGCATTTTCCTATTTTCCCTGATCTATAAATTAAAAAAAAAAAAAAAAGAAAAAACACTCACCAAACCCTGCATTATTCACATTTCCCTAACCCCCTATATAAAAAAATAATTCCTGCCTACTTTATTGTCTTTGTGAACGTTTGATGTTTTTATGGGACTGAGCTACAAGAAACTGCATGTTTTAACTTTTCTTTCTTTTTTTTTTTTT
>VXBX01008483.1:72520-93021 GCA_013400415.1 Scytalopus superciliaris
TTTAACAGCGCAGCTGAAACAAATTAAATTTGCTCTGAGATGCACTGCTCATAACTATCATCTGTGTTGTAAACACCTTATCCGTAATCAGAAATTCAATATTCCAGACCACAAAGCCCACTGAGGTGTTAAGCTGAAAAGTAAGAGGAAAGCAGAGTGAGCTTTTTCTTTGGAAAACATATGGGTTTTTTTCCCAATTGAAAAACCTTAAATGAGATTTGGTTACTGAATGACTGGAAAATGATGTTTAATGTTCAATTAGAAAATTGTCTTACCAGAGTCATGATAACTCTGCAGCCCAGGGGTGGATTTTGCATCTTATCTCAGCCACTAGATTTTTATTCTTGATATTACTTTATATTATTTAAGCATACATTATCATGAATGGCCAAGCAAGAATCCCGTGCTTACAGAGCCCTCAGTAAAATGCCTATTAATCTATTAGGAAAATGTTGGGACAATGAACTGAAACCTTTAGAGATGAGCTGAGCCAAACCAGTTACAAAGCATGTCAATGCTAGCAGCTGCTACCCTAGCAAAACAGGTGCAAGTTCCTGTCTCTCTATTATTCAGGAACATGGATAAAAGCAATGGAGTGGGATAACCAAAGCAAAACCAAATTGGCTGATGCTGCAGCCATGAGTTTTCTCCTTCAAAGTGGTTTCATGATACTTACATGTAATAGATATGTTTTGGTCCAAGTGAAATTTCATGCACTGTTGCTCTGTAATTTTCATGTCTGGGGATGTTCAGGCCATGAAAGATGGAAGACGACTGGGCTTGTGGTACAGGGCTGTGAACAGGTCAGAAGTTGATTTAATAGAGACTAAAGCATGAAATATGAATGAAAAATTGCAGTCAGGTACCTTAATGCCCAGTATTAGAACCCCAAAACATATTATATTGCTTATCATCCAGATAGCAGCTACAGGCCCTTTGTTATTTGTGTATCTGACTGTTATTGCCATACTTGTTACATGTAAGTGCTATGAGATGCCTTGGAAGGAAAAAGCTCATGGCTACAGCCTCAACCAATGTGGAAAGGAGCAATGAACTGCTTGTTCTCTACTGGGACAGAGTCAACAGGAAATTGCACATGCCTACCCACAAAAATCCTTGTGTAGCAATAAAACCAGGAAAAGATATTTTGTTTGTGAAGGTATCAGTGAATATAATAGACTTCATGGTGTGGCACAAAGGTTATGCAAATTGTCATTCTGCTTTTGATAAACACCTAGAGGTCTTTGGGAATGAAGTAAACATTTTGAAGCATTAAGAGGATGTCCACTGCCTCCCTTCTCCCTCATAACAATAACTAGATGTTGTCTTATAACTAGGATAGTATTGGTGCTGTGACACAGCAGTTGTGTCTCTGTCTTAGTCAGAAGACTCAAGCAATATACTGATTTTGAGTAGCCTGACAAGAAACATGAGTTTGTTCTGTTTGGCACTGGTAAAGTGCTAAGTCACGTTATTAGAATTACTGGAGGTTTAAAGCAGTACAGGGTAATGAAACCATCCCTGGGCTTTTTGAAAATTCCCTCTGCCTAAAGCAGTTCTAAATCAAACTCCTGGCTGCAATGCATTTCCAGAGAGATGTTGTTAATTTACCAGCAGCAGAGGTCCCACATGTTACAATTTTATTATGAATTTTGCTGTATTGAAATCCTGTCCTCTTAAAATCAGAGTACATTTTCTGTTTACCTCAATGAAGTCAGTATTTCACTTCTGGCATAATTTTAAAACTCTGATCTTGTGAGCACTTGAGGAATTCTGAGCTTTTAAATAATTATAATATTCTGATTGCAGTGAGAATTTTGTATATCTTTGCAGCTAAAATATGAAAAAAAAATTGTACATATTTTTTATCTGGTAATCTAAAAACTTTATAGCCAACACTCATAATTTTTCAATGTTTTGACTGCTGATATTAAACAATGTAACTGCAGAGTACTGGAATGGATCAGCTCCCTAAAGCCTATTAATGTAATAAGCAATCAGCTCAAAAGTGTTTGAAATAAACATGTCTACTTACTTAAATAAAGTCAGTTCACTTTCCTTCCTTTTGGTATGACTTACACCCTTTCCCAAGCACTTTCATCTTTTAGCATAATTAAAACCCACTAAACACTACTTCAGTTCATCATCCCCAACATCACTAATGGATCCTTCCCGCACTCAGTGATCTGACAATTACAGATAATATTTCTCTGCAGAAAAGTCATTCACATCAGAAGCACATTCCAGAGTAAATTTAATTTGTAACTTATGTGCTGTAAATATAAACACTGCACTGAAAAGGTTTGTGTTGTTTATGTTTTTACGTAGACATATTCATTAAACCTGTATTTTCTACGGTTTATGACATTCATTCAAAATTGAAATGTCACACAGTCAGTTTAGTCTATATGACTATAGAGACTTGCTTGCTGATTTTCCTTTTCATTATTACCCATTACCCTGATGTCTTTACTCCATCATGCTTGCAGAAAGTATATCACACTTACTAGTTACAACTTCTTGCATCCTGTGCCTTTAATAGAGGGGGATATCTTGCTTCTACAGGAAAGACATTTTATGATGCTTCTGGGAAGCAGGCAGGAACAACTGGGATGCATGAACTAGGTTATCAAATAATGCAGCTTCTTTCTTTTGTTGTTCAGCTGCTGTTTAAAGGTGTGTCTGACTAGCAAGAGACATTTCTCTGTGCGTACAGGAAAAAGTACAGATGCATATTGGAGAGTGGCTCTGGGTAACCTTGAAGCTGAACTTTGCCTTTGAACTTTAGCCCCGCACTGGCATGTGATGATGAACAGTTCTCCTCTGCCTGGAGAAGGTAGGGTAATTCCTGAAACACCCGGGAGCTTGCAGAGCCAAATCCTTTGTCATGCCCTCCACAACAAAGACAACTCTGTGCAGCTTGATGGCCTCTGTTATTTTTGAAATGAGCTGAGATGTTCACATCAGTCCCCTTAGGAAGTATCAAGTTAGTTAGAAAGCTTTTATTGAACTTTGGGTTTACTCTATTGTTTCAAGAAAGAATCCACAGCATTTTCCAGTACTGGCAGTGTACATCCTGCTGGCAACACTGCCCTACCTATCTTTTGTTTTCATGCAGAGCCAATGATTTCTAGGATGGTCAGGAGCTGCTCATGGGTGAACATCTGTGACATGATGCCTTGAGGAAAGATCCAGACTGGAAAAGTCAAGAAAGAGGAAATGGGAAAGAATGAAATCCAATCAGTAGGTGCTGGCCTGAGATGCAGGGATCCAAAACTCAGTGCACAGACATGAATAGGAAAGTACCAACACTGGGAAAGCAGAGCTGGGAAAATTTTGTCCAAATAGCACTAAATAGTAAGAGAAAATCAGCTTTCTGCTTTCTCTTCCAATAATAACTACTAGTATATCTACTACTTTTATTACTACTATTATTGTTAAATATTGGTAGTTGATTCTTGTAAATTCAACACAAAATAGTGTTGAATGAGAGCATTTACACCTCCTGATGAACTGATAATGTCATGGGGATAAGATTTAGAAATAGTTTGTTTTGTTTCTTCCACTAAAACTTAATCCAGTGCCTTTGCTCTCAGAATTTTTAATAGTGATCAGTAATTAGGAAGAGAAATAAAATAAATAACTAGAAGCAGCTATAAGCAGTGTTAATTACATATATCCTGATTCTTTTCTGCAGGAGAAGTGCTATGGCTGATGTTGTAAGACATGGGAAAGACAAGGATAAGAATGGGATGGCTGGGGCATCTCCTGCAGAAGTATAGAAGCTCCTGAAGTAACTCATGGCTGTTTAAGTCACCCTGCACTGTGTTTCTCATACAGTGTCTAGGTAGCAGACCAGGTATCAAATCTTGTAAAACATTTGCCCGTCTTTCAATTCAAATTCCACATTTATTATTTATCATTTCATGTTTGAATTCATATTCAGACAGAGGCACTGTTTGTACTTTCTGGGTGATTTATAACTCCTGTTGAGGTTAATCGAAAATCTCCCACAGATGTTGACAGGAAGCAAGGTTTCACCTCTCATATGAAAGGAAGACTTAAAAAGTAATTGCTTCCAAGAGTTTTATAACAATATGCAATCATATAGCATGCACATAGGGTTTGCTAATATCTCCAGAGATACTTAGTGGGCTTTTGCTGTTAAAGTTGATATACTGTGGTTTTGTTATAGATTTTAATTGTGTAAAATTAAACTCCTATGTTATATGAAACTTGCTGTGTTTAATCAGAGAACAACTGTTATACCAATATTAAATAAATTTCAGGTTAGAAATACTTTTATTCATCATATATTGCTAAAAGTTTGCAAAGTGCTGAGTTATAGAAAGATAACTAAGACTAGTTTAAGTTGCCTTGCAAAGAGATCTAGATATGATGATCTCGTTTTGAACACTTCAGTACAAGTAACACACTGATAAACTGCAGTGAGTCTGTCAAAGCAAACACAATATTTGGGTGCAGAAATTGATGGAAACAAGCTTTTCCAATCAGGAGCAGAAACATCTTAGAGGGGACCTGACACCATCCTTCTCATACCTGCAAGGAGCTTCTGAGTAGACAAAGTGTGTTTAATTAAGTTGGTAGCAGGAGGACAAAAGAAAACAGTTGTAAATTGGAATGAGATGGCTGCAATTTGACATAAAAGAATATTTTTCAGCACAGGGGTGGTCAGACGTTAGAACAGGTTGCCCAAAGAGGCTATGAAATCTTTCCCCCAGGAAGATGCTGAACTGGTAAAAGTCAACAGGAACCTCATCTGAATTCAGGGCCATCCTGCCTTGAGCAGAAAACTGGAATAGAAACCTGCTAAGATCCCTTCAAACAGATTATTCTGTGATATTGACCTGAAAAATGACAGACTGCTAGAAGTGACAAGAGCTATTCTAATTGTGTTTATGACTATTTCTCAAAATGTTCAGCTATATTTCATTTCTGGAATCTCTGATCAATGAGGAAAGAGGACAAAAATGGTGATTTAAACTTATCTTAGGTCGAACCCATTGTTGGTGGCGAGTTGGTGTGATGAAATTGTGGAGAGCTGCCATACTACAGGACCTGATTTTGTCAAGATTCTAACATCCTACCAGCAGATCTGAATGAAGATAACAAGTTTCCTGGTTTCTTGATCATGAAACACACTGGAATATTTCCAGCACCAAATAGTATATTATAACCTTTTGATATAAATATATTATTTTTAATTATAAGTTAAGCAGATATGATGTAGAATTTATTGAGAAACTGTTATATGCATTATTCTGCATTTCTCTGCCTGCTGTTATTTTACACAGCAAAGATTCTTTTTCTTTTCTAAAATGTGGTGCTATTTGGATGTCATTGCTACTGAACAGCAAGTTCACCATTTACAAAAATCCAATATAAATCAAATAATTTGTGGCTTCATAACAATCTCCTTTTACCCAATCTATAATCATTAAATTGAGGAAATTGACTTGTTCAGCTTGGAGAAGAGAAGGCTTCAAGGAGACTTCAGACCACCTTCTAGTGCCTAAAGGGACTCCAAGAAAGCTGGAGAGGGACTTTGGACAAAGACCTGGAGGGACAGGACAAAGGGGAATAGCTTCACACTGGAAAAAGGCAGACTTAGGTGGGATATTGGGAAAGAATTATTTGCCAAGAGGGTGCCCTGAGAAGTTGTGGCTGCCCCACCCCTGGAAGCATCCAAGGCCAGGTTGAATGGGATTTGGAGCACCCTGGTCTAGTGGAAGGTGTTCCTACCTGTGGCAGAGGGTTGGAATGAGATGGTTTCTAATGTCCTTACAATAAAAACCCTTTTCTGATTCGAAAATTCTTTGACTCATGACTTATTTCACCAGCGCTGGAAGAACTATTCTGACTTCAATACTAAGTGTTGATTACTCTGGGCATTCTCATTGAGTTAATAAGGTCAGAAATTTGCTGTGATACTAAAAGCATCTGTTGCTATCTATAAGAGTGAATATTCTTTCCTCTCCATTCTCTAATATTTTTAGCAGCTAATAAAAAAGAGAAAGAAAAAAAGTTAATTAAATTCAGATGGAGTGTGTCAAGAATTGTCAAGATTTCAATGGCTACTTTAATCAAAAGTAAAACCCATGTTGGTTAGGTTGGATAGTAATTAAAAGTCTTTCAAGAGGAAAAAAAAAGGTTTTGATAAGGAAAACTGTACTGCATTACTAAACCTTCATCAATTTGTCAAGTACAAAATGTCACAGCTGATGAATATACCTAATTGACATTAGCACTAACTTAAAGTAGACCATCAGAGAAAATAAGTGGAAATTTAACCACCATTTTCTCTTCTTTCTTTCATGCTTTGATAGATGGATAAAACAGTTTTAGGTAAGGACACTTAAAATGTCTGCTGTCAGGAAATTTTGAATTTCACTGTATGGAATAACACTCGTTAAGTCACAAGATTCTTACCCATTTATTTTTCTGTGCCACTAATTAGGATACCTAACTCCTCTGTATCACTTTGCAACACATCCTGATTTGTTATGTCTTTTTATTATTGTCACTCAATTAACAGGTAAGAAAACAGAAGCAGACCAGGGTTATGTGACTTGTCCAAGATCTTGCACATCTTTGGCCAAACAATGTAAAGAATTTGGAACTGCTAAGTCTGTGCTCTAATCTCTCTACATGCTGCTGTTAATGCTGTTTAATATTTTCTTGCCCAATGTTGCTACCATACTATTTCATGATGACTGATCTCAGTAAAACATTTGCACCCAAGCAACATCCCTTATGAAGCAGACATATCACCTTCAGAGATAAAAGTAACAGTAAAGTGAATTAATGTTAAAAAGAATTAATTCTAATCCTCAGTGAAGTTGATTATTGGTGCATTAAAAAAAAAAAAACAAACTATTAAAACACTACTTTGAAACAACTTGTCTTTCCGTAAGGAACATCATTAGGTGTTTGCTTTTTAGAGGAAAACAGAGGGTGACTAAGTGTGGGTGTCTTCAAAACAGTGAATTTTAGAAATAAAGCTCTAGATGAAGACATTATAAACAACAGAAGAAATTCAATAACCAAGAACTCACTTCTAGGAATTTCTTGAGGTTTTCAGTTGTACTTCTGGTGGCACGTTGTAGGAGACAGATACCAGCTATGGAAGGACAGCTTAATCAGCCCAGATCTGTGACTGCCTCAGCTCTGGAAAACTGATTGCTGCATTTATATGGACCGTTGCTATGTTTAAGGACTGTTTGCAATTTAAAGCCTGTACCCCGTTTGAGGATTTTATCATGTTATATGTCTTTTCCTTTGTTTCACTCTGTGTCCCTGCTAGAATTTTCCATCCCTCATGGCTTGTAACCCACCCCGATTGGTCCCTGCTTGCAGCAGGGTAGCATTTCCTTATATGGTCTACATTTGCCCCTGTATTCCCAGTTTTGGAGGCTTTTGCCTTGTATTGCAAACCCCTTCCAGGCTCTTCCCTAAACTGCTCCCAAGTTCCACCCCGCTCCAGAACCTTCCCTACTGATCCTATTTAAGCCAGGCACCACTTCAATAAAAAAACCCTTTTTCCTACCTCATCCCTCAGAGTCTGAGCACTCCACACCCATCTCCCTTCACGACCGCAGTTGCAGATATGCAACCAGTCACTTTAGCAGTCTTGGTTTGTGTAAAGGCTACATCATTTAGATTGTAATCCTAGGCATACAAAATAAACTGTTCACACTGGAATTGGAGGTTGGTTTTGTTACTGTAAGATAAAGAAAGAATCCACCTCTATTAAGCAATAACACTGATTTACAAAAATGCAACTAATTATAGAAAGATAAAACAGTGAGATGCAACATATAACTTAAGATGAGTGACTCTATTTTTAAGTATGTATTAGTCCCTGAGCTAATGACTGAACAGTGAGGGGTCACTTAGCCAACTTACACCATCAGTTTGATGTTCCAAGGAGCTCCAGAGACACATTAAGCAGCTTCTTTCTTGTCCTTTCTCTTTGCCTCTTGAAATGTCTCCCACTGTCCCCAGTGACTGGACACTGGAGCAAATGATCATTGCACCACATGAGAGATGCAGTCCTTTACAGTTACCTGCAAAACATTTGTTGAGTCACGTAACAATATCTGCCCGCTTTTCACAGTTCCTGCATCTGCATCAGCTACTGCTATTGTTTTATAACCTACGTAATTTAAAACATAATTTTATACAAGCGTTTTATTACTGCTGTAACAGTCAGTATTCTGAGAGGTCCACACAGGGTTTGTTTCCATATGCCTGTGGTGTAGCACAGGGAAGAAAGGACTGGAGCAATTTAGTGGGAGTCTCTTTGTTTAAAGACAACATACCAAATGTACTGGTTCTTGCACTTGGATCATGCAATCACAGGATCATGCAATCACAGAATCATGCAATCACAGAATCATGCAGGTTGGGAAAACTGTCCAAGACCATGGTGTCCAACCATTTCCACCACTGCCAAGGCCACCACTAACCCATGTCCCTGGGTTCCACATCTTTTAAATCTCTTCAGGGATGGTGACTCCACCACTTCCCTGGGAAGTCTGGTCCACTGCTTGACAGCCTTTTTTTTTGTCCCTGATATCCATTTGGAGCCTCCCCTGCAGCAAGCTGAGATGAATGTCTCCACTATCTAGCTGGATTAGGTCACTTTAAAGGGAATTTCCTTGGTGTTCTGTTTGTCCCTTTAACTTGTTATTGTGAGATTGATTAATCTTCTTCTTATTTACCATTTTAATAAAAAACCCCAAACCAACTTATATTGTGGAGAAGCGTTATAGGAGTCTAACATTGCCCCACAAGTCAGATTTCTTACCTTGGGCTAATATGATCACAGTCGTGAACTCTATGATTGTCTGAGGATGTTCTGAGTTTTTTCTGTGACAACAGTTCCAGAAGTTTATCACATGTTATCACAGGCACAGAGGTATATTCTGGTAAAAGATATCAAGAATCTTATGGAAAATAAAGGCAGCAAGCTTGGACACGACAGTACACAATGCCCATAGGCACCTAGTTGGAACATCTGTACATTGATGCAGCATGGGGAGAGGCTGGCAGGAGGCTCTGAGTAATAACAAGGTTGGAATAGTAGAGGTGTGGTGAAGAGCAAATTTAAGATGCTATGATGTCAAATGGGTAATGCCAGCTGCCTTAAAGAATAAAACTCTGTGAACCTGCATTTATTAGGAAGGTGTTTGGTGACTTCTGTCTCCTGGGAACTCCTGAGCACTGAAATTTACTAGAAACCCTCTTCAGTGCTGCAGAGATTGCAGTGGAGTTATACCACTGTCCTAGGAATTCTGTGAGTGTGGAGCATGAATGAAATTCCTTGTGGATTTACATCCTGTGGCTTTCAACTGGTGCTTTAAACAACATAGAGATATTAAGCATGTGGACACATGCTGAAGTGGACACAGAAGGAGGGATAGACAAAAGCCTGAATAGAAGAGATGAGGAAATAAAAGCAAACAGGGAAAATGGCTGCTGAATTCTAAAGTTAATTTCAGTGTTAAATTGTATAGCTCAGCACCAGGACGAAAAGCAAAAATATTCAGCAAACTCAAGCAGAAAAGTAGACTAAATCTTGAGTCAGATTGATGATACTTCAGTGACTGTATTTCAAAGGGATTTAGATGGTTATACTCTACATTACAAGGAAAGTGTGATAACCATGCAAGTAAATGTTAATTTCCATGGAAATTACAACAATAAAGCACTTTGAGGTACTATCTTTCATGCAGCAAAGGTCCCGGGGTACTTTGCTATTCAAAACAATTTAAAACAGCGACAGACAACGTTTTCTGTATTTGATTTAAAATCAGCAATGAAAACCAGCTTTTGCATTTCTAAAAATGATAAACATTCTGAATTCAGAGAAAAAATCTTTTCTATGGTACCTCTAACTCCACCAGTCACCTGAACTCTGTACTTTTAGTCTGCCTCTCTGCTCGCTAATGCTGCTGGATGGACTTTCCATCTGTTACTGAACATCAGCCCTCCCTCGGGCAAGAGCTTTACAGCACTGAAAAACTACAAAATGGTAGTTAAAGTTCACTCCCTTTGTGTCTAGGTCTGGTGGTGAAGAAGCAAATGTCTTCCAAAACAACACTTTAGCTGCAAATGGCACCAGAATATTGCCTTGGGAATATCAGTCCTTGTTCTGCAACACTCCAGAACTCAGCTCTCAGGAATGATCCTTATTTGCTCATTTTTTTGTCATCATTCTCAGATTAAGTAGCTCTGCTCTTAAAAGGTCTGCAGGTCTGAACCAGAATAATTTTTTAAAGGCTTGGCCTCCGTAGACCCAGGCTCTAGCAAATACATTTTAATTTCTCATCCACTTAGAAAGCTTAACATTTTTTCTGCCTTTTATTTGTGCATGCTCATATTGGATTTTTTCTTTTATGCTGAAATTTTCATGATTCCAGAGAGATGACTTTGAAGGGCTAAGGAACATCTAGATACCCTTTTGCTTAGGCTTTTTTTTTTTTTTTTCAATTATATTGATGTCACGTTTTATTAGCTGCAGATCTTCTCTAAACCCTTTTGCACACTAAATTTGTTCTAAATGTAAATCCCGCTTAAATGCTCTGAAATTAATTCTTATTAAGTTTTATCCAAATTTAGAATAAGAAAAAAATAAGTAGCCTCATGGAATGTTCTTGAAAGAGATTATTTAATATCAATTGCTATTTACTTGCATATCACTGTTTGAAGGGCTTCACCTATTTTCTAGTTAGTTTGCTATTTGTCATGCAAAGGCATTCATTGTTCCTAGAGATTACTTGGAATTTGAGAATTATAATACAGATTACACAGCTAATTCTTGCAAAGTTTGCACTTGTAAAAAAGATGCTTTTATTTCAGTAGATGAGCTAAAATAACATGGTTCAATTGTTGGCACAAGGGCTGGGTGTGATCCACAAGTCTTTTTAGTTTGGCCTTGCATCACATCCCTAAAGGACATCATATTATTGTTTGACAGCTGACAATCTTTTATGTAACAGATCATCATGAGTGCAATCACACAGCACATACAGGACAAACAAGGGATCAGATCCAGCCAGCATGGATTTAGGAAAGGCATGTCCTGCCTGACCAACCTGATCTACTTTTGTGACCTGGTGGCCAGCCTAGTTGATGTGGGAAAAGTTGTGGATGTGTCTAGCAGAATTTTACTAAAGTCTTTGATACTGTCTCCTATGGCCTTGGACAGGGACAGCCTCTGCTGGGTTAAGAACTGGCTGATGGCTGGGCCAAGAGGGTGGTGGGGATGGTGCTGCATCCAGCTGGCAAAGACAGTCACTAGTGGTGCCCCCCCAGGGATCAGTGTTGGTCCCAGTCCTGTTTAATATCTTTATTGATGATCTGGATGAAGGGATTAAGAGTACTCTCTGTAAGTTGGTGGACCAAATACCTTCAGTGGGAGTGTTGATCTGCTGGAGGGCAGGAAGACCCCTCTGTCTGGACAGGCTGGATCAATGTGCCAAGGCCATTCCTGTTTGGTTCAACAAGACCAAGTGCTGGGTCCTGCAAGTGCTTGATCACACCGACCCCCTGCACCACTACAAGGTGGGTGCAAAATGACTGGAATGTGCTGGGACAGGGTGTCATATGGAGCCCAAATCATATGGAGCAGGAATCTGTTCTCTGCATTGACTTAAGCTGCCTCACCCTTACACATGAGTACTTCCTGGGAACTTTCATCTGAAAATACTGGTTTATTTTGAAAGAAAGTGTAAGAAGACACTTTTAATAACAGAATTGAAATTTCTACAAAATCTGCTTCCCACCCTCCCTGC
The DNA here is from genome assembly GCA_013400415.1 of Scytalopus superciliaris. Classification (NCBI taxonomy): domain Eukaryota; kingdom Metazoa; phylum Chordata; class Aves; order Passeriformes; family Rhinocryptidae; genus Scytalopus; species Scytalopus superciliaris. Next base: position 84,340 of record VXBX01008483.1, read on the forward strand.
CCCTCCCCCCAAATGATTACCTTTATTTTTTTGTTTAAATGCTCTGATTTGCATTCATGACAATAAAATTTAAAAAATGTCAGTTTAGTTCAGACCGTGCTACTGAAAAGGTGACTCATACAAACACCTTTTTTGACAGCAAAGTTGGTTTAAGAAATTTTCTTCCCTTGACCCCAGCTGCTGGTTCTAGTCCCCATGACAAAGGTTCCTTCCTTCTCACTTGTGCCAGTACCATCTGGGTTTGTGATTAAAGAAAATTTTTCTCTGACTCCATCCTATGCTGCCCCAGTGTAGTCTGCCAGCCCCATTTTTACTTTTTTAGGCTGAGCGGATGGTGAAGACTTACAGAAAGAGCATGAAAATGACCTTACTGATTTTGGCCTGAGATTCATATATTCAGAGAATCACAGAATCATTAAGGTTGGGAAAGATCTCTAAGATCATTGAGTCCAGCCATTAACTCAACACCAGCAGGTTCACTATTAAAACATGTCCCTAAGCACCACAACTTCATCTCTGAGCTGTAACATTTAGCATATTTATTCAGGTTATTGAGTGTAATTTTCCCCATGTGCATCACTGTGTATTTGTTTGAAACAAGGTTTTTCTTCTATCCTGCCACTGAATCTTTCAAGATCCTGTAATTCTTCAGTCAACCTTCATCTTTCTTACAGGTAAATATTATAGCAGCATTACCAAAATATGATATTATACTATTTATTGAGTTTTCTAGGCTATTTATAAATGTGGTGAGAGACATGAGTCTTAGATGTGAAAATTGTTAACTTCTGCTTTCAATTTCTGATCTTTCAACTGTATTTTAATGTGTTAGGACTCTACTAAATAACTTAATAACCTGGTTTCCTTTAACACTTTTACTCTGAGGAATTTTGACAAAAACTTCTTAAAAAACCAACCAGCATCTATTAACCAGCTCAGTTCTCCTTCTCTGTGAGGTATTAAATTATTGCTTTTGTGAGGTACAATGTTGCTCAAATTCTGAAAAAGCTACCTGTCAAACGGAGCCATAGATGTAATGAAACACTTCATCATTTTTGCAACTATTTCACTCTTTAGGCATTTTGTTTGAAATTTTTTTAGGCATTGGTTTTTCATCTCTCGGAGATGTAAAAAAACTTGCTTGTCCTCAAATAAAAGATGGGAGACTTCAGGGAAGCAGTTACAGAAGAAACAAAGTACTTTAATAAACTCGTAACTTAGAAGCACTTTTATACAACTTACAACCTAGAGATTTTTAATTTTTTTTTTTTTTAAATAGCAATTTGAATATTTCATGGAATATGTAAGGAGTGCCATTTTATAAATTTAACAGAAAGAAAAGTATGAATACTGAAACATAGATTTAAAGATGCTAAGGAAAATCTTGGAGAATACTATCACATTTTACCCCATGAAAAGAATGTCCCAAATATTTTGTTTTGTATTTGTAAGGAATGAAATGTCTTTTTGGACAAAGAAGGGAAGAACATTGGAGGGACATGAGTAAAGTGACAGAGGAACACTACTTCAAGGCAAAAATCTACTATTATCTGATCACTAGTATAACTCTGCTTTATAAAAAATGTCTCAAGTGAAAGTATTTAATTTTCTAGCTTTTTCTAATTTGCATGCCCTAAACAGATCTAAATCAGTCTGTTTTGATTTGTGACCATCAGTAGATGTGGAAGTGAAAAGCATTCCTGGTATAACTTCTACCCTACTGCTGTTGGACTCACAGGCTTTCTAGCACTTTTCTGGAATTTCATAGTAATTCCTTTTGAGAGCAGATCCAAGGGCTGGAGCCCCTCTGCTCTGGAGACAGGCTGAGAGCTGGGAGTGTTCACCTGGAGAAGAGAATGCTCCGGGGACATTTGAAAGCCCCTTCCAGTGCCTAAAGGGCCTCCAAGAGAGCTGGAGAGGGACTTGGGACATGGCCCTGGAATGGTTTGAGCCAATAGAGGGCAAGATTAGATTAGATGCTAGGATGAAATTATTGGCTGTGAGGGTGGTGAGGCCCTGGCACAGGTTGCCCAGAGCCCTGGTTGCCTCATCCCTGAAAGTGTCCAAGGCCAGGTTAGATTAGACTCTTCACAACCTGGTCTAGCAGAAGTTGTTCCTACCCATGGCAGATGGAGATGGACTGGATGATCTTTAAGGACCCTTCCAACCCAAACCAATTTTTGTGATTCATTTTGTCCTGTGTACAAGCAGTGGGATAGAAACTCCATCCATGGCATATAGGTGCTGCCGTAAGTCAAGATGAGAAACTTTCTGGAGACAGAACCCACCTGATGTATTTGCCTGTTCTTTTGAGCCAACATTTCTGGTGTTTGAGTGCAGACTGCAGGGATGCTGATGTGGAATGTGCTGTGTAAGGCTGTGGCTGAGTGCACAGAAAGATGGTTAAATACATGTGGTTACTTACCTTGAGAGTAATGACAAAAATCCAGGACAAGGCCAATCTCCTTCATTATTAAGCAGCTACAAAGTAGGGTGTCTCAATCAGAGTTAGTTACCCAAAACACCTTTTAAGTCTGTATAGAGAAACAGAAGCTCCTGGAAGGGACTCATTTGGCCTACTTCAATCTTTTAGTTTAGAATGGAATGAATCATATCTAGTCTCCATTGACCATATCGAGAAGGTCTCCATTTACTACAACTGGGAGCATGGAGTGACTAAGTCAGATATATCTGTTTAGTGTAGTGGTTAACTAGAAAAGCATTAATTGTGCCTTTGAGTGAAAGTCAAGTGCGGTCTTGTAGGGGGAAAGGGGATGCGGAAGGCACAGACTCGAGAGGTGTGGGGACAAAAAAGGTTTCTTTATTGAAATGATGCCCAGCTTATATAGGATCAGTAGGGAAGGTTCTGGAATGGGGTGGAACTTAGGAGGGGTTTAGGGAAAAGCCTATGAGGGGTTTGCAATGCAAGGCAAAAGCCTCCAAAACTGGGAATACAAGGGCAGGTATATACCATATGTGGAAATGCTACCCTGCTGCACGCAGGGACCAACTGGCGGTGAGTTACAAACCATGAAGGATGGAGAATTCCAGCAGGGACACACAGTGAAACAAAGGAAAAACATATAGCATGATGAAATCCTCAAACTGGGTACAGACTTTAAACTACAAACAGTCCTTAAACACACCAAGGGTCCATATAAACACAGCAAGCAGTTCTCAGAGCTCAGGCAGTCACAGTCTCTTTCCTCTCCTCCAACAGTCAAGCACAACAAGTTAGATGGCAATATGGGAAGACAGAGATATCCTGTTCATCCTCAGTTCCTCTTTCAGATCAGTTACGACTGTGTCTAATAGTCCTTTTCCTTCTGGGCACATTTCCCAAGGCTCCTCGAGCACATGATGTTCACATGCTGTAGAGGAGGAAAAAGGATTTAAGAAGATGGTAAAAGTCAAAAGGCCATTTGTCTCTCAGAGCTGCTGTGTAACACCTTTTGTCCACCTGTTTTGGTCAGTCTGTAGGAATTAGTATGTGCTAAAAATCCTTGTAATGAGTAAGATTTAAGGGTATTAACTGGCAGATATCCTATATTATAAATTCTACATGTTTATTTTAATATTTTTAAAATATTTTATTTAAGAAAACTTTAATTTTGTTTTTGCCCATGAAAAAAGTAAAGTAATGCAACAAAAAAAAAATAAATATAGGATAAGAAAGACATGCTAAACATGAAAACAGAGACGTTATTTTGCATTTTTAAAGTCTACAGATTAGTATTTGAATTGATATTTTTCTTAGCAACTTGTCAGGGAAACTTCTATTGTCACAGACCTGAAGGATGTCTGATTTTACTATGAACCCTAGCAGTGATCCTTATGAGTTCAGGCAGAAGATGTGTTCTTGCTGTGCTACCTGGTCCTTCAGTACCCTGGCTTGGCTCAAATCAGGAGTCTTGAGCATGAGTCTTAGAAAAGACCATGGGGCAGCAAATTGGCCACTGAGTAATTTTCAACCCGGTGGAAAACCAGGCTTGCTGCTGCAGATACTGCAAGATTTTTATCTGCTTTCATATCCCTGTTCTTCTGCATATTTTGCCTCCTTCCATTCAGCAGGGAGTCTTATCCAGTCCCTCAAACTAACATACAATAAAATTTGCTTATGTTTCTAAGATGCCTTGAGTCCACTTTATTGACATTAGGTACTTAATCCTTATCTTTCTGTTTCAAGCTATTAAAGGTGAAAGGTCCATCACTCTATAGAGCTGAAAAATTAGTTCATTCCTGGCTGGAAAAAGCAGCTTCATAAGGTAGGGTTGGGGTTTTGGTCAGAATAGGAGGTAACAAAGAATAAGCATCTTTGCTTTTCAAACCAAGATCAGCGTCAACTAATCCAGAAATTTCATCATGAGATCATAGAAAAGTCCAAGGGATGGGAGAAGAATAAGAGAATCAAATTTCACCAATTTAAGAGGTAAAACCTCTGTAATAAATCTTGGCACAATAACATTGGAAGCAACTTAGAAATGTTTAAAAAAGCAGATTGCAGGAAAAAATACAACAAAGTACAATATTGGATCAAAATCATCATGTTAGTCTGGCAGACATTGGCTGTTTTTCAAAAAAGCACTGTGTTGACACTCCATTTTTGTGCTTTTATTCCTCAGAAATTGTTGCTGAAATGGTCTGTATGTAACGATATATCATTCCAGCTCTCTGCATTTGCCTACCAGCTTCATTTCAGAGTGCCTGAATTACCATTTCAAGCACTGTCTATAAAACTCCCAAGGAATTTACAGATAAAAGTGAGCAAAAGATCATCTGCCAAGTATAATAGAACTGAAGTGATGTGTAACAAATTCACTTGCATAGAAATTGCATTTCAGAAAGGACTTCAGATTTGGTTTTGGGTATACAGAATAATTCCATAAAGGAAAATGAACGATTTAAAAGCAATCAAAATATTGTGCTTGGTTTTGACTCTAATAATGCAAAGTTTCATCATGAGAAAAAGGTGAAAAACTGAAAATGCCTGGAGACTCTGTCTCCTCCTGACAAACAATGATCTGGCCTCAGATAGTCCGTGTCACTTCTCAGCTGGTCTATATCAACATGATATTCCCAGACATGATGCCTTCACTGTTTAGGAAAAGCCAATTAGTATCAAATACTGGAGCAAAATGAGTCTCTCCACTGCATATGCTGCTTTCCCCTCAGGGAAGAGAATGAAAGAGAAACAATATGTGACAGTACAGTCATGTTGCTTAATGCATTCCTGGAAGTAAACCAGCTATTGTTGTGAGCAGACTTGTTTAAAGCCTCTCAGGAACAGAATAGGGTGTTTCACTCCAAAGAATGAGAGAAAGGGATGTGTGAAATCTGGCTTCCTGTTTGTTTTTATTTTCATTGTTGTTTGATGGTGGGTGTTTGTTGGGTTTGTTGTGTATCTTTTTTATGTGAAATCAGAATAATTTCATTAAATACTTCTCATGAAGGAAATTCCTAAATACTGATTCACATGAACAAGCAGATATAATGAGTAAGTTTTGTGGGTTTTTCATGTGAAATAAATGGTGTCATCCAGTACAAAATTAGCTCTAGCTTTCTTCTTGACAGAAGTTGGTTCCAATTATGTTTTTCCGTGATAATTAGCAGCCTACAGTGTTTGTAGCTGGAGGCTTCTGAGAGAAACAAAACTGATTCTATGCAAAAAGTGTAAGTGTCATAAGTAAGTCTCCAAAATGGAGCCTACCACCTACCTGGAAAGTGCTCCATCGCTGGAAGCATCCAAGGCTGGATGGAGCTTGGAGCAGCCTCACCTCATGGAAGGTGCCCCTGATGATGGCAGGGGCTTCGAACAGGATGAGTTTTAAGGTTCCTCACAGTCTAAACCATTCTGTGATAGGATGGTTCTATGATGAATCTACAGTCAAACAAAAAGTGTTAATAATGGATTTTATACACTGATCCTCACATGACACCTCCAGCCACCACTAACCATTCACATTTTTAAGTATAGTGTTTTCATCCTATTTTGCATCTGTAATACTGGGGAACCATTTTTATAGCATATTGTTTGTGGCCATATGGTACTAAAATTTGAGCTGAGGAATGTTTAACTTCTTTTCTATCTGCAATATTTTATCTCTGTCTTGCATCCCATCCTAAGGTTTATCTCACTGTAAATATTGACAGAGTTTAGCAGAGGACTTGACTTACTGGCTTAATGATTGGACTCAATGTTAAAGGGCTTTTCCAACCTAAAAGATTCTATCATTCTAAAGGATTTCTATGATTCCATGCTTTGTACACAGAGTACACATACCTTGTGTTTTCAAGTGCCAGATTTGCAAATCAGGAGGTGAAAGAATCCGCACAGTTCTGCCTTGCTGTAAACTATTTTTCCTTTGCAGTCTTAGAAATTATTATCTCTCAATACTCAATGGCAAAACTCCCATTCCTTTCTCTTGGTAGGATCAGTAACACTGTCCTAGCCCTCAGGGGACTTACACAGATGAAATCTTACTGGACCAGTCTCAACCATGTCTTCTGGACTGGTTTTGCAAGGTATCTGCCAAACAGATACTCCCTTTCTAGGGAGCAACTTCAAAGCTGTGCCATTTCTACATCACTGCTTAGAAGGTACTGGCTTACAGTGACAGATATAAAAGAGACATTCTATGAGTCTATAAAAAAGCAAAAGACTTCCCTTTGAAGGTGAAAGAAAGAATAATTGAATGTCTTAGAATCACTGAATGGTTGGGGTTGGAAAAGACCTTAAAGCTAGCCTGTTCCAACCCTGCTGCCATAGGCAGGGACACCTTCCATTAGACCAGGCTGTTCAAAGCCCCATTTAACCTGGCCTTGAACACTCTCAGGGATGGAACAATCACAGTTTCTCTGCACAGCCTGTGGCAGTGCCTCACCACCCTCGCAGCCAATAATTTCTTCTTAATATCTAATTTAATACCACACTCGTACAGTTTGAAGACATTTACCCTTCTTGTGCCACTCCATGTCCTTGTGAAAAGTACCTTTCCAGCTCTGTTGGAGCCGTTTTGGGTACTAGAAATATCTCTAAGGACTCCTTGGAGCCTTCTCTTATTCAGGCTGAGCAGCCCCCCAAGTCTCTCAGCTTGTCTCCACAGCAGATAGGCTCCAGCCCTCTGAGCATCTTTGAGGCCTTCTCTGGACTCACTCCAAGAGGTCAGTGTCGTTCCTGTACTGGGAACCTCAGAGCTGGATGCAGTTCTCTACCTGTGGTCTTACAGTGTGGAGGGCAGGAATCACTTCCCTTGATGTACCGGTCCCACTTTTTTATATTTATTTTATGTTTTATATCTATATGTATAATATTCTTCTGAGCAGTGTGATAGTGCAGCTGTGTTGTTTGTGGGTTTGCTGAGCTGGAGGAAGTACTGATCTCTGCAGATCAGCTCCAGAGGCACCGACAAGCCCGGAGGGTGCTGTCACCATCCACACCAATTGCTGTTTCTGTGCCCTTTAGCTACAGGCCTGGACAAGGGGGAAAGGGAGTGAGTCGGTTTGGCATTCATTATGTTGAATTTTCGACGTTTATTGCTAGCTGCAAGAGTGATTCTTTGTTGATACACAGCCCCCCCCAGGGAAGGAGGGTGAGTGTGCGGGACCTGCCGCAGAGGATGCAGCAGATGCTCGGTGCCATCTAGTGGGATGAAGCACAGCGAACAAACATCAGGAAAGCTTAACAAAAAGTGTCTAATCTCACAGGTTATTTCATGGATTTTCACACCCAACGATTTATATTTCTCTGCAAGGCAGAAAGCCATGCTCCTGGATGCATAAATACATGCTCATAACACGCACATCAGCACAGGAAAGTTTAGTGCCATGGCAGAGCTGGTTTTCTCACAGAGAGCCTCCACTGCCTCTTATCTTGCAACTCCAGCTCTAAAGTATATGGTTCTGCAACAGCAGGCACTAGTGAGCAGCAGGGATTTCTACCTGCTATGCTTTTTTTGTTTTCTGGGAACTAAGATTAAGAAAGGAAAGAATGAAAGAGAATGAAATTGTGTGGCTATGAGAAAATCCTGAGAGAATTGGGAATGTTCAGCCTGGAGAATAGAAGGCTCGGATGAATTTATTGCAGTCTTTCAGTACCTAAAGGGGCTACAAGAAACTGGACAGGGATTTTTGATCAGAGCATGAAGTGATAGGAGAAGGAGGAATGCCTTTAAATTGACAGAGAGAGGTTTAGATCACCTATCAGGAAGAAAATTTTCCCTGTGAGTGCAGTGAGACACTGGAGCAGGTTGCCCAGAGAAGCTGCGGCTGCCCCATCTCTGGAAGTGTCTAAGGCCAGGTTGGACAGGGCTTGGAGCAGCCTGGAATAGTGGAAGGTGTCCCTGTCCATGGCAGGGGGTGGAACAAGATGGGCGTTGAGGTCCCTTCCAACCCAAACCATTCTATGATGCTATAGTTCATAGGCTAACAGTTCTAGGAAGTCAGAAAGTGCCTGACTAAAAATTAACAAATCAAGATGTCTTCTTGCTCTGAGTCTCTCCTTAATGTGCTCAAGCACTATAATGCACTCACATATAAAGCACTGAAAACTGGAGTCCTTAATCTCTGTCCTGTTTCAAAGGTTGACAGGTTAAAGCTGGAGGAAACACAGAACACTGTGTAGCTGGTATAGTTGCTAAAGATCTGTGGAAGAGGTAACACATGTCAGATTTGAGGGGATGCTCT
>VXBX01008484.1:0-19458 GCA_013400415.1 Scytalopus superciliaris
TGTCTGTTCTTGAGCAGGCAGACATCACCAGCATTGAAGTCATGCTGCTGACAGTGCAGCTGCGCTGGGCAGGTGTAATGAGTTCGATAAACCCCCAAAACTTAGTTTAAGGCCTTAGTTTAGTTAGGCCTGAAANTCCTTCAATCCTTTCACTGGGACCTCATGCGTATTGGGGCGGAGGGGGTTGGCATTTTGCCAAGGTCAAACCCATGACAGGGCTTGAGGATGGGGTTTGCAAGCCATGCTGGCTCCTCTGCCAGCCGTTGCTGGCCACAGTGTTGGGGTATTCCTTTTTCTTTCCCAGATGTCACTAATTAGAGAACTATTCCCAGCTTCTTTCCAATGCAAGGCACAAGGCCTGTGTAAGGGAATGTCTGGGCCTTACAGGAGGGATGGGAGGGAACCATAAATAGGATCCAATGAGCATGAACTCAAAGTGAAGAGGGGGACACACTCAAAAAGGAAAGGCGAAATCCTAATATTCCAAAAAACTCAGGTACTGGGAAATGCAGAAATAGCCAGGAGACAGAAGAGCTAATTTAAAAAAAAAAAATTACCTTTCTTTGAATAAAAGGGAGAGGTCACTGAACAAAGCTCAGTGAGGTCTGTCAGTTCAGTGGTGGTCACAGCCTGCCAGTCACATCCGTCCTGAGAACAACCACTTCCCACACCAGCTGTCACCCATGAGGACCCCTGGGGACCAAACACCTCTGGGGACCCTCCTCTTGGGAACCCCCAACCCCCGGGGATGCATCCCTGAGAACACTCTTCCTGGGGACACGGACATGCACCCTCCACCCCTGGGGATGGACAACTCACATCGGGGCCACCACTACGAGCTGGAGCTGGGCTGGCACTGGGAGGAGATGGGGAACCAGCTTGGCACTGGGCCTGGCCCCAAGAGCAGGATCAGGGCCACAGGTGGGACTGGGGGCAGGAGCAGCTCTGCAGGCAGGGCAAGCACCCAGGGTGTGACCACGACCATGGCCGGGAGCAGCACTTGGGACTGGGATGGGGAGGAGAGCCAGGAGCAGGAGCAGGACAGAGGGCGTGGCTGTGCCCACTGGGGACCCGGGCCAGGAGTGGGACCAATCAGAGATAAGACCAGAACATGGGCCAGTACCAGAGCCAGGCCCAGGTCTGGACCCCAGCCCAGGCCAGACCGAGGCTGTGCCTCACAATGCATGACTTCCCACAATGAAAGACCACGATGCTCCCCCTCTCTTCAGGGAACTGGGCCCTGAGGTTCTTGTTGTGAAATGCCACGTAGCTTTTCTGTGCTGATATGAAGGTCTTGATGTGCAGCATCATGTGATGAAAAACCCGACTGCGCAGTTTGAAGTGGAGCCTAGAACCTGGAGCACCCACCCAGCACTTGCACCCAGCACCAGCCCTGGTCCTGCCCAGCTCCCATCTGACAGCCCTGGGACCACAAGGTTCCATCAGCCCTGAATGTCACCCCAGCTCCAACCAGCCAGTCCTGTCCCCCACCAGCGCTAGCATCAGCTCTGGACTCTCTAAGCACCAACACCCAGCCCTGGGCTCCCAGGTATCACAAATCCCTCAGCATCTCACCCAGTAGAACCCTCACCAGCATGTGGTGTTGGGGACGGTGCCCACAATCATCACAGGTGGAATGATGCCCCGCTATTTGTGGGGGAGCTCCACATTGAATGACAACCCCTGTGAGGACACTCGTCAGTCCTGGGGACCCACCACCATCACCCACAGTTGCCCCCAGCTTACCAGGCTGTTGATAGTCCCTGGCTCACAGGGTTGTGGGGAGAGGAGACTGGGTGCGGGGGGTGACCCCTGTGTCAGCCCTGTCCCCCATGTGTGCCCCTAGCAGGCACAGCTGGGGACTGGGCACCATGGTGGGACAGCCAGGGTTCTCCCAGGTGCCTGTGCACTCAGACACTGCACACAGACCCTCCTGTGCCCCCACCCCACAACCCATGTGGCCTTACTCCAAGATACTCCGATACTCCACACTCTGACTTTCGTCCCCTGCCCTGTCCAGGGGTCCCGGACTCCTGCAGCCATGTGTGAGGGGCAGCTGAGGGACATGGAGCTGGGGATGGGGCCAACGTGGAGCAAGGACACCACCCACCCCAACCCGCAGCCCTGCATGTCCCCTGAGTCCTAAGAGACCCCCAAACCACAGATCTTCCCAAGCTCCTGATGTCCCCACCCATCCCTAGAGATCCCTGTCCCCGTGGTTGTCCCCAGTCCCTGGAGGTCCCCACCCAGACCAGCATCCATGATCAGGGTCTCAGTTCTTTGGGGACGGTGATTTCCACCAACTGCAGAGTGACACCTCCTGCCACCCAGAGTGGCCCAGCCAAGTGTTGAATGCATTGTCTGCTCACAGTCCATGCTGCTTTCTGCTTGTTCATATGGTCATCCCGAGCCCCATAGGGTCCCCCTGACCCCATCAGATCCCCCGGGCCTTATAGGGTAGCCTGACCTCATGCATCCCACCCCTCCAGCCCCAGAATACCCACCCCAGGCCCACACATATTCCCTGGCCCAATAGGACTTCTCTGGTCCCATATGCACCGTGCCCCTCCCCAGCCCTATAGATCCTATAGAGCCCCACTCACTGGGTTAAGGATGAATGACTGGCAAGCCATGCTGCCTCCTCAGGCACTGAGGGTATCTCTGAGGGTACTGCCCTGGTGGGTCACAGGGACATGGAGTGGCTGAGGCTGGCAGGGACCACGTCACCAAGGCCCAGCCCCCCACTCAGGCAGGCTCCCCTCGAGCCCCTCACTTAGTCTAAAGGCTTGTGAAGGCCTCCAGGGAAGGGATTTAGGGGGTCCATCAGGAACCAGTTTGGATTGTGCATTCCTGCAGCCTGACCCTGGTTCTCACCCCAGGAGTCCCTTTGGCTCAGCAGGAAGGGGAGCAGGAGGTTTCCTGCCTGCTTTGGGGGCCAGTCATGTCAGACCCCCTGCTCTCTGCTGGTGACAGCTTTGCTCTTGGTGACATGGCTGTGCTCTGGCCCATGGACACCAACAGTGCCCAGTGCTGGGACCTCTGTAAGTGGGATCCCTCTGGGCAGAGGTAACCCCACCCCGGGGGGCTGTGCCAGCACCCCCAGACACCTCCAGTGCCAGGAACCAGGAGCAAGTGGAAACCACAACTCTGCAAATGCTGCAAGCGCCCAAAGCAAATGCAAAGAGAGCTGAGCTGTGAAAAACAATCACTACTTATTTACACCAGAGCAACAAAAATTAAGAACTACAGAAATATATTTCCATTCTAACAATCTGTGTAAAAAAAACAATCTATAAAATGTGTTACCAGATGGATCTATGGAACAACAATAATCTATGGTACCTCTTTGCAGAAGGAAAACCAATCAACAACATATGAAACATATATACAGAATCTATTTACATTAGAGGAATCTTTATTAAAACATCAGTGTCCTTTATAAAAAAATCAATGTAAAATCAACATTTCTAAAAGCAACAATCTCTGTAACATATTTCCAGAATAACAAACCAACAAGATGACAAAGGTATGACATGTGACCCGCTCTCACTGGGGCAGAGGATGGGGTGCACATGCCTGTCCTGCTGCGCCAAAAGGACTCCAGAGCTGCCCTTTGTGATTGCACAAGGCACTCGCCAAGCCCTGGCTCTGCACCTTGTTACTCAGTGGGAGGATGTCCCTGATGAATCTTACGTAGAGCTTCCACTGTGCCCGTGATGGGCACCTGGGCCTGGCCAGGTGACAGCAGACCACAGTGTTCGCAGTGAGCATCGTGGTCATCATTATGCCATCGGCACCCTCAGGATCAGGGCAGTCTGAGATGCCAGGCAAGAGATGGAGGGATCCTTGTCTTTTGCCTGCAATTCCTCAGTTTTATGAGCAAAGTAAAAGAGAGGCAAGATGAGCCCCCATGCCCACAGAGCCCCCCGGATCCCCTGCAACCCACACTGCCCACTCACTGTCATGGATCACATGCACAGTCTCCTCGCTCGGGTCTCTCTTGTGCCACACAGCCAGCCCTGGGCACAGAGGTCCATCAGCCCCTGCTCCCCAGCGTGCCCCCAGCAGCACCACCCTGGCTCTGTCCTATTGCCTCAGCAGCCTGGAGGTGGCACTGAGCAAGGGCGGCCACCAAGCCCCACTGCAGGGCAGGGCAGGGAGGGCAGAGGGAGGTTGAGCCCCTGCCCAGGGTGGCCTCGGGGCTGGGGGGCACAGGGGCCAGACTGCCCAAGGAGGGACCCCCAGGGCTCTGGGACTCCCCACTGAACTTGACAGCTGCTTCTTGCACTGGGGCTTGAGGCTCATTCAGGTATGACAAACTCTGAAGTAAGTAGTTTGGAACTCTGCTCCTGTCCTTTGCAAGCAGGGGAAAGCTGTCCTTGTCTCCCCATTGTCCCCACTCCCATGTATCCACATCTCCACTGGCTCTGTCCCTGTGTCCCTTCACTTGTTGCCACGTCTTTGTGTCCCCATGATATTGTGTCCTTGTGTCCCCTTATTCCATCACAGAATCACAAAATATGCTGATGTGGAAGGATCCCACAAGGATCATCAAGTCCAGTTCTTGGCCCTGCACAGGACCATCCCCAGGAGTCACACTACATGCCCGAGTGTATTGTCCAAATGCTCCTGAGCTCTGTTCAGTGTCCAACCACCCTCTGAGCTCTCCCCTCAGTCTCCTCTTCTCCAGCTGAACACAGCGAGTGCCCTCAGCTGCTTCTCACACACTTCCCCTCAAGGCCCTTCACTGTCTTCGTTGCCCTCCTTTGGACACTGTCTAAGGGCTTAATGTCTCTCCTATATTGCACTGCCCAAAACTCCCCCAATATTGCAGCTGAGGCTGCCCCAGTGCAGAGCAGAGTGGGACAAACCCCTCCCTCACCCAGGCAGCAATCTTTTGCCTGATGCTCCCCAGATCAGGGATATCCCTCCTGGCTCCAGGGCACTGCTGACTTGTGGCCAACTGGCCATCGACTGGGACCTCCAGGGCCCTTTCCCAGCACTGCTTGCTAGCATCTCATTCCCCAGTCAGTCCCTACACTGGAGTTGTCTCATCCCATGGGCAGAATCCAGGACTTGCCCTTGTTGAACTTCCCATGGTTGGTGATTCCCCAGCCCTCTGATCTGTCCAGGTCTCTCTGCAGGGCCTCCCTGCCTCCAAGAGAGTCAACAGCTCCTCCCAGTTTTGTGTCATCTGCAAACTTGCTCAGTGTCCCTTCCAAGTCATTGATGAACATGGAGCCTTGTGGAACTCCACTAATGACAGGTGTGTGATCTTGTCATAGAACAAACATCAGGACGAGAAGTTGCCAGAGAAGCTGTTGACAGCTCATGTCTGAAAATGGTCAAGGCCAGGTTGGATGTGACTTGTAGCAAGCTGGTCTACTGGAAGATGGCCCTACCCATGGCAGAGGGGTGGAATGAGATTACCTTTTTAACTCAGAGCATTCTATGACTAAAGTCACTCAAACTCTACCTAAACATGAAATTACATGAACTGTAATTTTACATTTTTAACTCCTCCAAGAAAAAGTAATATAAATATAGCTTACATGAGGAAGGAGGTCAGATAAGACTCCATTGGAACTTCTGGGATCAGTCTACAGGCTGAACCTGTCTTCCCGACAGGGACACTGATTGGGTAAGAACCATATTCTATGTGCACTAAATTATTATCACAAACTTCTATTGGTCATTAGAGATTGTCTGGATGGCACTTTGATTTGGTTTTGCAGTCAGTTACTACTGATGGCAATCTCTGAACTTTAACCTGTCAGTACAGCTTCTGTTATCAGCGTGTGTGTTAATCAGGTGTGTGTGTTAAATAGGTGTGTTATTCTATAATCTGTTGGTGTGAGTCCTTCAAGGGCACTGGCACTGCTGGCAATGGAGAACACACCCGACAAAACTGATGAGAGTGGGGACACTGTCAGTGTGTGACAAGGAACAGGTTACTCAAACCACCCTCTGACACAGGGGGCTGTTCAGCGGGATTCCCAAAATGGAGCACTGACAGGCTGGTGGGGCACTGATAGACTGATCAAATAGAAAGGGTTCAAGTGCACCTCCCTCTCATGGGACAAGGATTTATGTCACAGCACCTTCACGCATCTGTGGCCTGTGCCAGAAGCTACAGCACCAGACAAGGATCATGCCCAGCAGAAAATGAGGATTTTCATTACTATTCATCTCCTGCCCAAATGTTTGTGGCTGTCCACATATGTGTCATCCTCCCATGAAGTTTAACTTCTGCGACAATGAAAAGCACCAGGTATCCCAAAACTGACTTTCTCTTGAATCCAGCACCATCCTTTTGCAATACGGACACAAGTGAACCTTGTCCAGGCAAGGGCTTTGAATATCTCAATAAATGGACCATCACCTCAGAGGACTTTGCACCATTGTTATCAGAAGGCTGTTCTTCACAACAGCAGCTGAATTTTTCTGCTCCAAAGCCCCTTTCCCGTCAGAGAGCTGCCCAGAGCTGTGGAGAAGATACTAGAGATGGTTTGGGAATTTGTACAGTAGTTTCAGGCTTCAGCTGTTGCTTTAGTTAAATTTGGGTAGTGGAGGTTCTGTTTGGACAACATCAACCGTTGACTTCATTTAGGAGGAGGTGGACAGCATGTACAGCTTTCTGCTGCAGGGCCAGTCTTTGATGGGTAGTAATTGGTCCTGTACTGTCACTGACAAAGATGCTGACATTAATCCGAGTCTTCTGCACTTCAGATAAGGACTCCTTTTTCCATCTAGAATTGCATAATGTAATCCAGTGTGCTGCTCAATATAGCTCTGGGGCTGTCCTGGCACCCTGCTCCTGGTAACACTGTGCCCATGAAATGTTATAGTTTGAAAAAGGAGACATGGAGGTGGGGAAAAAAACATGAGCCTCTGTATTTGACCTCTATATTTGCTATATACAGAAGAAAGGAGAGGTCCATAACAAGTAGAATGCTTTAAGATTAATTTTGCTTAAGCATGGAAGTGAGCCAAAAGCAGTTTCCTAGGGTGGTTGTGTAGATTCTAAACTAGGTATTTCAAGTTTCCTGATAACTGACGAGAACTCTGACAGTTATTGAGTACTTTTGCACTAATAAAAACAGTAGTGAAACAAACAAGCAAACAAACAAACAAGGGGGGGGTGGGTGACAGGGCATGATGATGTAGGGCCAGAAACTGATCTCTTCACTCGCATGACCAGTGACTGTGTTGCCATAAGCCTTAATATAGTTGTAGTTTTCTATAGTTTTATACTCTTTTGCATTTGAAAAGTAGTTTATAACCCCTGTACTAAATACTTAAGCTAGATTTTAACCTCTGTGTCACATTTTTGAAGCCTGTTTCTGTGCTAAGGGGGAGATATTAGGCTGTATTCAGATAGCTATTAGAAGATGTTATAGTCAAAATACAATATTGTTTAGTCGTAGTATAAAGAAAGGTTAGAGGTACTGGAAGAACTCCAAATAGAAGACATAATGCGATGAAGATGAGGGTGGGGGGAGGAAGGAGTGGTCTTGTGACCACTGACTTAATTCCAAGGGGGTGTTTCCAGGGGGGTGGTTTGAGATAGTTTGGGGGGTGGATTAGTTAGACATTGGATGTATTTTCTAGACAGGAAAATTAAGTAGGGTCATAAATCTGTAGAATTCTGTGTTCCCAGCATGCGTGTGTTATGGATTGCTACAGCTTTAGCTGAACTTTTAGTAAAGGATCTTTCTCTGCCTTGCCCTGTCGTGGAAGTTTTCTTCCTAGGAATTCCAGGTAACAACTTGACTCCAAAATGTGGCATGAAACTGAGTTGGGGGAGGGTTAGGCTGCATATCAGGAAAAAGTTTTTCCCCCAAAGGGTGATTGGGTACTGGTAGAGGTTCCCCAGGGCAGTGGTCACAGTACAAAACCTTACTGAGTTAAAGGGGCTCTCAGGCACATGGTGGCATTGTTGGGGTGTCCTGCACAGGAGTTGGACACATTGATCCTGATGGATCCCTTACAACTCAGCATATTCTATGAATTTGTTAAGGGGAATGTGATCCAGATCAGCTATAAAACCCAGAATGTCACCCTGCACCACCCAGGTAAGACCATCAGGAGGGGCAGTGGGTGGAAGGCCTTTGCCAGAGTCAACCCCTTCCAGTCGTTCAACCATCTTCCTCCTAAGCCCAAGTGTCCCCTCTTACCTTTCCTTCCTCACCTCTGTTCTCCTTCCAGGATCCAGTTAGACAGTGGTTGTGGAATGCCCTGGACAGTTTGGCAGGTTTAGGGGAAGATAGTTAGATTTACCCTGGGCAGTGCATGGGAGAAGCAACCAAATTCTCAGGAGGTTCAATAACAACTTTTACTTGCAAACTTTGCAACATTCAAGTAGAATAAGACACTTGGCAAATTATAAAACATCCAACAAAGTAAGGCACTCCACAAACTTTAATTCAGCAAACTTTAGTTTATCCAGACACAACAAGATATTTACTAGAAGTTTTTGGTCCGGCTTAAAATATATTTTGAGAAGTAGTCAGGAGAAGAAAGAGAGAGAGTGAAAGAGAAAGAAAAGGGGAGAGAAAGGTAGATAGTCACCTCCCTGGGATCTAGTGTGGTCAGGGTCCAGGGTGACAAAATCTGCAATGGTCAGGTCAGGCCATGAGGAGCAGAAAACACAAGCTCTGCTTTTCTGAGCCTTTCCCTTCTGTGCCCTCATGCCCCTCTCATTTATCCTTCCCCCCTCCACACTCAGGTGCCCTTGGCAGCCTCAGGGCACCTCGAGCTTCTCCCCTCCCCTCCTGCATGTCCCTCCCTGGGGCTGCTGACCCAGAGAGTGGCAGCCTGCATGCCCCAAGTGCCAGGCACTCAACCGGTGCTCTGGGACTCCAGCAGGCAGCACCAGGGAGGAGGTTGTGGGGTTGGACNTCATGGATTAGAGTGCAAGAGTGATCTGCAGTGCCACAAGGATAAGGAAATGTTTCTTGCCTCAGCTTTCCACACTCAGCAGTGGATGGGATGAACCCCTGGCAGGACTCGAGCAAGGGGCAATGGCAGGAACTGAGCTCCTCCAGCTCAGATCAGATCGAAAGAAGAAGGAGCTGCTCCTGCAGTGGAGCCACATCAGCTCCAGACCCTTTTGCTGAAAGGCCCCAGAGGCCAAAGCAGGAGTGGGAGGTGGGGGCTGCAGTGGCCAGTGCCTTTTCCCCACAGCTGAGACGGCTCCTGACTAGCACGGGCAGGGTATTTGGCAGCACAGGGCAGGGAGAAAGGTCATCAAACCCGCCTTGATCTGAGTGTGTTCTTCTGCAAACAGGTGTCTGAGGGGTTGGGTGTGTTTTCCAGAGCCGCCCTCAGGCTATGGGCACTCACCGGTATCATCTCCCCTGTGCTTACCTTTGTAGAACTGCAGTTCTGAATACTCTGTCGGAAAAGAAAAAAAACAGGCAATAAGTGGATTTAACAAGGGTTGCTAGGAGGATTCAGAGTTGCCCTATTTTGTGCTCTAGATGACACTGGGGTCATCTCCATATTCCCTTACACACACACACACACACACACACACACTGTTAACCGATCCAGTTCTGTTCTCATTTTATCAGGGTCTTCAAGAGAAAACAGGAAATCAGTGTTTTTGGTGGTTTTGGGTTTTTTTCCCAGACATGGGGCACATAGGTCCGGCTTTCTCTCTCTGAGGTCCAAGGAGGACTAAAAGCTGCTGTGAGATGAGCTCTGCCTCTCCTTCCTTTTCAGATGGGAAAGAGAGACCAGAGGAATGGCCAGAGCATGGACTGAAAGGGAGATGAGCTTTCACAGAGAAAGGGCTCCCAGGAACCAAAGATGACTTTCCTTGAACCAGATACCCCTGGACACACTTGTCAGGCTCACTGGGCACTCCTGAGCCAGGGCAATGGCAGCAGGTTTTGACCAAGAAATGAGCCCTTTCACTTTCCATCTGGGGCTCTCACACTCCTGTGGTCCTTCACTCCCTGAAGTGTCCAATTCCCAGGGTTCAGGGACAGAGGGGCTCTGGGAAGGGGAGTACAAACACCCTCCCATCTCCTTGGAACTGGTTTGGATGGACGGACTGCTGGAGGGCTGGGGAAGGAGCACAGGCCCTGTGAATGTTCCTGAGGGCTTGGCAAAGGCCTGAGGGGCAGGGTGGAGGGTTGGAATCATCCCTCTCCATTTTCCCAGACATCATCCATGGGCTTTGGGAGACAACATACTGTTGAGAGCAAGATGAGTAGGGAAAGTGAGAAGGATGGCAGCAGGATGTGGAGGTGGACACTTCTAGTACAGGTCAAGACATAAAGAGCCCACACTACACACTCCTATCAAAGACAAGGAAATGAAGAGGGACCTTGGCCATGTGCAGCCATGATCTCACTGTGCAGGTGTCTCAGTAGGCAGGACACAAGAGCTGCTTGTCAAGAAAAGTCTGTCTCTCTCCATCCCCTTTGAGGAGCCGTGCAGGACAAGCCCACAGAACAGTTCACCTGTAGAGTAGCTTTGCCCTAGTGTAGTTGTGGTGGTCAAAAAAGCAGCAAAGCAGTCTATTTAAAGCAAGCAAATTAACTTGCTTTATTGTTTACCACACACTTTTATATACAGTTACAGTGATTACTTACTGACAGGTGCCTTCCCCTGTATTTCCCCAGTAACAAAATTTCCTATTGGTAACTTCTAAGGGTTGTAACTTGCAGCCTATCCCCAGCTATCTCTTCCACATTCTTGTTTACATTCTTTCTCCATCTGTGTGCCTCCCTCTTTTAAGGATGCACCACAAAGTTGTCGACCTTAATGTCAGCACTCAGGGGGTCAGCAGACCCACTGTCCACCACTACACCCTAGAGAGATAGAGACCCTGCTGTTGGAATGGCCCTGCTCACCTTGTTTGTTCTTCAGGTCTGTTCTGAGCAGCTGAAGGTCACACTGTGTGGACTCCAGCTTGTTCTGGAAAGCTTCCTGCGGCGTTTGCATTTGCAGGGAGAGCTGCTGGAGATCCTTCACCAGCCTGGATTCCAGGTTGGTATTCCCCTCCTCTATCCTTCCTGTGATGAAAGACAGGTGTCACTGGCACAATGATTTTCCCTCCTCTGAGATGAGGTCTTGTCCCACTAATGACACAGGGCCTTTCCTCTAAGAAGGGAAGAAGATGCTGTTCTTTCACCCCCTTTAAAGACAAGAGAGACAATAAGGACCTTGACCACCTCCAACATCATTGAGGTATTTGTGATGGGTTGGATAAACCCCCAAAACTTAGATTAAGGCCTTAGTTTAGTTAGGCCTGAAACCAAATTTAGCAGGCCTCAGTTTTTGGGCCATGGGGCACTCCGTAGATTCAGAGGGGCAAGTATCACCTGACTTAAGCAACCAAAGAGGTATTTCATATCATCTGAAGTCAAGTTGAGTATAAATCTAGTGGGGGAGGTATCCTCGCTCTCTTACTCTCCCTCTCTCCGTGCGGTGTGGTGGTGAGGACTCCCTGTTGCTGCTCCCAGAGCGATAGGCCTGGCCACTTCCCTGCCGAGATGCCCACAGCAGTTCTGGTCTCTGGAAAGTAAATACTTTTGTTTGATATTACTTTGCTGGGTGCTCTTTCAGAGAAACGTGTTTAGTTTTGTTTCCATGTGGGTTTTGGGTGGTGAAATCTGTGTGTTATTAGGGTGGATAGCTCTGGATGAAGTTATTGTTGTTTTTTCTTATATTTGTACGTATATGTATTGTAACTTTCCTGTAAATATATGTATATAGTTCTTTCCAGTTTCAGGTTTTTTTTTCCTTCCCTCCTTTCATTGGGACTGCCCGGGTCTTGGGGAGGTTTGGCATTTTGCCAAGGTCGAACCCACGACAGTATTCCACTGGCATGGGACATAAGAGCTGCTCCCAAGTAGGGTCTGCCAAGTGCACCTCCTCTTCTGAGGAGGGGAGAAGCTGCAGCAACACAGAATGGTTTCCTTGTAAAGCAGTATTTGCCCTCAGAGAGGTGAAGGCCTACTGGGGAATGGCCTGCTTGCTTCATTTGTTCTCCAGGTCTGCTCTGATCATCTGAAGGTTGTGCTGTGTGAAAACCTGCCTGTTCTGGATTGCTTCCTGCAGAGTTTGAAATTGTTGGGAGAAAGTCTGGAGGTCCTTCTCCAGCCCAGATTGCAGGCCCATTTTTGTATTTGCACCCACTGTCCTTCCTGGAAAGAAAGAACAGTGTCACCAGGACACTACCATTGTCCACTGGAGGGGGAGACAACCCATCTGCAGTGACAAAGACCCAAAAGCTCTGATTTCATAGTCCCTCCAGCATGACCCTTCTTGGGGCTCTCCCACTCCCTGAGAGCCTTCCTGAAGGCTTGACCAAGGCCTGTTGGGCAGCACAGAGGGCAGCAATCACCCCACTCCATGTCCACAGACAGCACCTGTGGGCCCTGGGAGAGCAGGGTCTGTGTCATGAGGAAGGTGTGGTGGTGCATCCCCCACTCACCCCTGGGGCGACACTGTGGTCTCAGGAATGTTTCTGGGGCTCAGCCTTGCCCAGTGGCCCTTGGGATGGACACGGGCCCTGTGCCCGCCAAGGGGAAGGTTCCCGCACATGGGACACAGAGTGTTGGGGGCTGCCAGGGCCCTCCCCTGTCCCCACCTCCTGCATTGCCCGCTAAGATGCCCCCAAGCTGAGCAGGGGAGCACAGGGGGTGCTTGTCATGGGCACAGACATGCAGGGTGGGCACAGACATGCAGGGTGGGCACAGCCCGGCTTCCCCCAGCACGATACCAGGGCTGGGGCAGTAGGAGAAGGGCAGTGGGGACAGGGAGAGAAACAGTGACAGGACTGCAAGGGGGAAACCTTAACGAGTGTCAGGGAATGACGGGACTCAGAGCACACACTCTGGCCGAGGATAAGGAAGAGGAGGGGGACCTTGACTGGCTGCAGAGAACACTTCAGCATGGAAGTGCTTCAGTGCCATGTATTCCAAAAGGTGTTCCCCATGCAAGGAGTGTCCCTTGCCATGTCCTTTGAGGAGCTGTGCAGGGTGACCTCCCAGGATGGTTTGCCTGTAGAGCAGTTTTTGCCGTCAGAGAGAGGAAGGCCTGCTGGGGAATGGCCCTGCTCACCTAGTTCCTTCTCCAGCTCTGATTTGATGAGCTGTAGGTCACGCTCTCTGGATTCCTGCTTTTCCTGAAAAGATTCCTGTAGAGTTTGAATTGAGTTTCTTCAAAGACAAGGGAGAGAAGCAGGACTTTGAGCCCTGCAGAGAACCCTTCAGCATGGAGGTGTTTCAGTGTCAGGGAAGAGAAAAGCTGTTCCCCATGTAAGAGCTGTCTTTGTCCATCCCCTTCGATGAACTCTACAACAAAAGCTCACAGAATGGTTTGCCTGTTCCCCAGGTTTTGTGTTCAGAGAGATGGAAGTCTGCTTGAGAATGGTCCTGCTCACCTGGTTTTTTCTTCGGGTTTTCTCTGTGGGTCTGAGTGTTTCTTTTTTTGGACCCCACTCGGGTCTGCAAAGCCATTTCCAGTGTTTGAGTTGGCTGGGAGAGCTGCTGCTGCTCTTTGGGCTGCTTGGATTCTGGGGAAGTGTTTGTCCTTCCAGCATTAAAAGACTGGTGTTGCTGTGTCAGGAATTAAGGACTGCACTTTCCTGTCCCAAAACACTGTCAAAGCCACAGAAGGAACTTTCCATATATAAGCCAACCAACAAAATGCTCCCACTGTGCAGATGGTGGGAATTTTAGATGAGCACTGATGGCAACAGCGGTAAAATGCTGATGCCAGGCCTGGTGAAGCAGGTGTGGGAAATCTATCCAGACAAAAGTTCATATGGTGTGATGCCTCAGGGCTTTTTGGTTTTTTGATTTTTAATTTTATAGATTTTAGAAGTTAATGTAGTTTTAATGTAACAGTCAGGTAACTTCAGTAGCTTAATGTTTACACTTACTAATCTCATCCTATAATAATTCCTCAAAACTCCAGTAGGTGTTTAGTCTCCATTTTAAGGCAGAATTGCAGAGAAGCACCATGAGGCCTGCACCAGAAGATAAAGACATAGACAGAAGAACACCGAATCTGGAACTTTGGAAGGCCTCCAAGGACCTGATGTGCTGCGAGGAAGACAAGGATGATGAAAGAGGGGTCCCAAACCCCCAGACTCAATTCCTGACGGGGCATGCCTGGGGCCTGCCAGGGCAGGACTGGGGGAATAACAGAATGAGATTGGATGGACATTATTATAAAATCTTGGAAACTGGGAACTTTGGGAGGATCCTGTGGATATGTATTCCTGGAGCCTGAAGGTTCAGTAAAGCTTCTGCTCTCCTTGTCTTATCTCCTACTATATTTGCCTGGCATTTTTTTCTCCTCAGTCTTTAAGGCATCAGCTGGCACCCGAAAGGTGGAACACTGGATCTGAGATTTCATCGCATCAATCCTCAGAACCATACACTGAGGTGAGATAAGGGGCTTTGGTAATGTGCAACTGAAGCTGCAAAAGGATTTTTCTTCCCTGGGAAATTTGGAATATGGTGGGCTAGGAAGTGAGCTGACTTGGGCCCAGTTATTGCAAGTCAGTGCTTTCCCAGCCTGTGGGCAAGGGAGTGTTTTGCCTGGGAGGGACGGTTTGTCCCTTGTGGCTTCGGTAAAGACATGACACGGGGTGGTTCAGAGGTTGACTGAGTACAGCCATAAAGGAGAGGGCGCCTTCTTCATACAGGAGAACCAAGAGATATCCCTGCAGAAGTTGAGGATGCTGTCATTCCCATACTGTGGGGCCAGTGGTTATCCTGGGAGGTCCAAGCAAGCAGAACCTGTAAGCATCAC
The DNA here is from genome assembly GCA_013400415.1 of Scytalopus superciliaris. Lineage (NCBI taxonomy): Eukaryota > Metazoa > Chordata > Aves > Passeriformes > Rhinocryptidae > Scytalopus > Scytalopus superciliaris. The sequence continues at coordinate 14,782 of VXBX01008484.1, forward strand.
ACCCAAACCAGGAGCAACACCGGTAAGACAAAAACAATACCCCCTGAGATTAGAAAGCCATAAAGGATTAGCACCCCTAATAGAAAAGTTTCTCAAATGTAGATTATTAGTAGAATGTGAATCCAAATACAGTACTCCCATCCTACCAGTGAAAAAGGCTGATGGTAAGAGCTACCGATTAGTCCAAGATCTGAGAGCAATCAATAAAATAACAGAGGACATTCCCCCCATTGTTGCCAACCCCTATAACTTACTGACACACTAACAGATGATTTAAAGAGGTTTATTGTGCTTGATCTCAAAGATGCCTTCTTCTACATCCCTGTGCACAAGGACAGCCAAGAGCTTTATTCTTTTGAATGGGATAATCCTGAGACAGGGAGAAGAACTCAACTCACCTGGACAGTTCCATCCCAGGGCTATAAGAACAGCCCAACAATATTTGGCAACCAGCTGGCAAGGGAGCTGGAGGACTGGAGAAAGCAACAGTCAGAAGGAGTTGCCCTGCAGTATGTGGATGATATACTGATTGCTGCCCAAAGTTGGGACCAATGCATCGAACTCACTATAAGTCTTTTAAACTTTTTGGGACTAAGTGGGTATAGAGTCTTGGGAGAGAAGGTGCAGATTGCAAAAGAAATAGTCATCTCTCTGGGGCTTGAGATCTATCGTGGACATCGACGGCTCAGTGCACACCAGAAAGAAGCCATTTGTCATCTCCCAGAGCCCCACACTGTATGGGAAATTCAGGCTTTCCCAGGAATGGTGGGATGGTGTCGTCTGTGGATAGTTAACTAATAGTCAAACCCCTATATGGAGCACTAAAAGAGGCCAAGGAGGGAATTGTGACATGGACAGATGAGACCAGAGCCTCATTTAAACAGCTGAAACAGTCTTTAATGTCAGCTCCAGCACTGGGAGTACCAGACCTAACTAAGCCATTTGAACTGTTCACATATGAGAAACTGGATGTTGCTCTGGGAGTATTGTCACAGACCCTGGGAGATCAGCAAAGAGCTGTGGCCTACTTCTCCTCCAAATTTTGCCACAAACCTTAATATAGGTGTAGATTTTAATATGGTTTTATATTGTTTTACAGTCTTTTGCATTTAAAGAAATAGCTTGTAACCCCTGTACCAAATATGCAGGCTAGATTTTAACCTCTGTGTCACATTTCTGAAGCTGTGCTTCTATGCTAAGGGAGAGATATTAAGTTATATTCAGATAGCTACTATGACATGTTATAGTCAAAATACAATATTGTTTAGTCGTAGTATACAGAGGGGTTAGAGGTACTGGAAAGACTCCAAATAGAAGACATAATGCTATGAAGATGAGGGTGGAGAGAAGAAAGGGTGGTCCTTAGGACCACCGACTCAATTCCAGGGGGTGTATTCCGGGGGTGGTTTGAGATAGTTTGTAGGATGGGTCAATTAGACATTGGATACGTGTCTTAGATAAAATAATTAAGTAGGGTCATAAATTTGTAGATTCTGTATGCCGGCACATCCGTTTCATGTATTTCAATTGCTGAAGCTTTAGCTAAACTTTTAGTAAAAGACCTTTTTTCCACCTTAACCCTGTCTGGAAGTTTTCTTCCTAAAGCCTCCTGGCAACACAAACAGCTAGACAGTGTTAGCCAAGGGTGGCCAGGGTGTTTAAGAGCTGTAGCAGCAACTGTTATCCTGATCCAAGAAGCCCGAAAATTCACCCTTGGGCAGTGCATTGTTGTGTATGTTCCCCATGCAGTCCAAGCTGTGCTTGCACAAAAGGGGAGCCACTGGCTATCCCCAAGCAGAATGCTTAAGTACCAAGCTGTGTTGTTGGAGCAGGATGATATTACCCTGAAAACAACCTCTATTGTTAATCCTGCTATGTTTTAGTCTTCAACTCTAACTGACAGTGTACCTCAGCATGACTGTTTGCAGACCATCAAAGAGGCCTATGCCAGCAGACCATACTTTAAGGACGTGCCTCTGGAAAACCTAGATTGGGAGCTGTACACAGATGGAAGCAGCTTCATGCAGGATGGAAAGTGATTGACAGAGTATGCAGTAACAACCAGAGACAAAGTAATCAAAGCAAAAGCTTTACCATCAGATGTATCATCACAGAAAGCTGAACTGATTGCCCTAACAAGAGCTCTAGAACTGAGTGAAGGAAAAAAGGTAAATATCTGGACTGATTCTAAGTATGCATTCAGTGTCATACATGCCCATGCCGCCATCTGGAAAGAGAGAGGACTGTTGACTGCCCAAGGCAGTGAGATCAAACATGCAGACCAAATCCATGCACTCCTGCAAAGTATTTGGAAACCAGAAGAAGTGTCTATCATGCACTGCAGAGCTCATCAGAAAGGGAAAACCACTCCTGAATTAGGAAATCATTTTGCTGACCAAGCGGCAAAAGGGGCTGCAGAAGAAGACATCCTAGCAGTAATACCACAAAAAGAAATAGATTTGACAAAGTTCACCCCAAAATATGATGAGAAAGACCATCAGTTGATTAAGTCCCTTAATGCTGAAATCAAACAGGACAGGTTATTGGTCACATTCCCACTCCTTAGGGAGACAGCTCTGCAGGAACACGAAGCTACCCACTGGGGAACAGAAAACCTTCTAAAACACTTGAAGAAGGTAGTAATACAGACATGTATGACTGAAATTGTACAGTCCATTGTAAGGAAATGTGAAATCTGCAGACAGAACAATCCTGATACAACAAAGAGAGTGGCGTTAGGGGTAACAAAGGCTGGGAACCTTCACAGAGATTACTGGTGAAGAGATTTTGCTGAGTTACCACCCAGGAAGGTATACAAGTTGTCTTAGTTTGAGAAAGAAACTAAGATATCTGGGGCTAAGGGACACGGGGCCTGGACGGAGCGACTACAACAAAACCCACTGTGAGTTGTCAAAATTTAGAAATGAACTTTATTGGGGAAGAAAAGGTGGTGGGAGCAAAACAAATAGCAGTTCTCAAAACCTAGTACACACACACACACACACACACACACAAATTAACAGATCTAAACAGCTGGAGGACACTGTCCTGCAATTATAGTTACAGGGAGCAGGTGGCACTGTTGTGCTGTGGCGCAGCTGGATGAGCTCACAGCAGGCAAAGTGGTGGCACCGGGGTCGGTGGCTGCACTGGGAAGCGGTGGTGCCAGGATCGGTGGCTGCGCTGGGAAGCAGTGACGCCAGGGCCGGTGGCTGTGCTGGCGGCAGGGACAAAACGGCTCCTGCTGCGGTCCCAGAGTGTTGCCTGAAATGGCGGTGCCGGAGTCGGTGCTTGTGCTGGAGGCAGCAGCTGCAGTGGGGATGAAATGGGTCCTACCACGGTCCCGGCTACTGGTGAGATGGGAACGGAACAGCTCCTGCCGGTGATAGGGATTCCCCCAGAGATGTCTCCGCTCTGCACCCCGACACACGTGACCACCCGCATGCAGGGACAAAGGAAGACTGAAAGTGGAAAACTTTTCCCCCTTCACTTCCCCCCCCTTCCCCTCGGAGTCCCCTCCTCAGGTGTCCCCTGGGACACATCTCCCACCATTCTAAGTCCTGTGTCCTCAAGGTCCATTCCGGTGAGGGAACAAAGAAAATTCTCCGAATTTAAAACCATAACATTATCCACCCCAATTTTTTTTCCTTTTTTCCCTTACAACACCCTACATCTAACATAACTCACAGCTACATACATAGTTCCGCATATATAAGTATGCAGATACAGACACAGCAGAATGGGCACTTTACACAAAAATAAGGTCCCCCTGAGGTATACATCAAGTTTCTCCATCTTCCTGCATCACCCACCATGTACACCCAGATCCTTGGGCAAAACCAATCCCACAAATGGGCTTGCCTTTGCCTGAGGCGGGGTTAACCTGTGGCAATGGACCTTCAATATTTAGAGTGGAAAAAGAATTGTCAAAAAGTGGTTTGTGACGAAAAAGAAAAAGCTAACCCAAAAGCATTAAAACCAGAGGCTTTTACTTTTGTTTAGTGCATGTTACAAAATGGATGCTTTGTCCTTTTTGTCAAGTCACGGTCTCCTTCCCAAAATCCCTTGACAGACCTCTTATCTGCTTGCATCTGTAAAGACTGGGTGTCATTAACCCCCTTTTTCATTGGTTGTTAACCCTTTACCTTTACTGGCTGTGACCCAAATCCCCTCTAGCTTCTCATTGGACTGTTTGTACCCTTCCAAAGCCCTATATATACCCTACCCCTGTTCAATAAACTCTCTCTCTCTCGTCCCTCTCCTGCAGTCTCTGTGTGGCTCCTTGCGGGGCCCCTGAGGACCACATGGCAGGGGGACAGCCGGAGGGAGCATTACCCCACCACCAGCGGTTATATTAACCCAAACTGTTTTCCCTAACATACCTCTCAGATCTTTGTCTCCGTCCAGAGTGTGAAGGGATTCTGACTGGGCGGGGCCAGCTTGATTGACAGAGCCTCTAGTGTTAACTAGCTGTGTAGCCTTTGCCAGATGCTGATCCCAGTGCTTGAAAGGCCCCCCACACAATGCCTTCAGAGTGGTTTTCAACAGACCATTACACCATTCCACCTTCCTGGCAGCTGGTGCATGGTATGGAATATGATATACCCACTCAATACTGTGACCTTTCACCAAGGTGGTAACTAAACTATTCTCTAAATGAGTTCCATTATCTGACTC
>VXBX01008488.1:0-29549 GCA_013400415.1 Scytalopus superciliaris
ATATATATAATTAAATAAATATAGCTCTACTCTGAAACTTGCTGCACTGGTTGGAATTGGCTCAGCACCTCAAACAATTTCTCTGTCAGATGAACAATAGGAATATCAGGAAAACATACTCAATAATTAATCAGCTGAATTAGAAGATTCATTTTTAATAAATATTTAGAAGGATGCAGAGAAGTATCATGCAAGTATCATTCAAGAATTTGCTAAATATGAAATTCAAAGCACCTTAGGTGCTAAACTTCAAATAGTACAATGTGTCAAACAAGCACAGCATCATATGTATGCTTTTCCTGAAAAATCTTCAACCCCCTTGGTTCTTACTGACTTAGCATTTGACATATTGAAGATGACTTTTTTTTTACCTTATACATAGTAAGGCCATATGAGACTGTATTTTGGCCTTTGGCTACCAGCATAGAATGGAGCTCTTTGCTCTTTATTGATTCATAAGGCCAAAGTAAGAAAAATAGAGTTAACTAGATAGACTGTCTTGTGCTGAGAAAAAAGATCAATATATCTGCTTAAATGTTCTGAAATATTTGTTTGCTTTTTACTTTGAGAATGTTAATCTGTTAAGATCAATGTTTCATGAGAAATTTTTGACAAAACTGTTGGGTTTTTTATTTGAAAGGCAGACAGTTTTCTTTAGACCAAATGTTTCAGTGGAACAACTAGAACAAAAATCTCTTAACCAGGCCAGCTTCCGTGCCTGAATACAAGAATGTGCTGAAGTGCCATAGGAAGACAATTACTGAAAGCAGAGCAGTAAAATCCTAAACTGAACTTTATGAATGGAGTCCTGGAGAAGAATGCTAAATTTACAATTGTAAATACAATGTCACATGACTTAAAAGAAAATTGCTGGGTTCTGTGACTGGCTCTGTCACAGATTTACATAACAATGTATAAGTCACTTAATCTCCTTTAGTTTCTCCATCTGTACAATAACATCATCTCCGGGGCAGTGTTGTGAGACTTAGTTAATTGCATAGAAATTATTTAAAGACCCTTCAGTGAAAAGTTGTATTGATGCTTTCAGAAACATGACCTTTTTTAAGCTAACAGTTCTCTTTTATCTCCCCTTAGAAATTACATAAGCCAAAGAAGCAATTCTCTTTTGGTTGGTGCTCACTAAATTTTGAAGCAGCCTAAAGAATTTTCCCAAGCCAAATACTCTGGATCCTGGTGAGAGAGTAAGAAAAGGAAAATGAGGGAAAGAGAGAGAGATCTTTTTGCTTTTGGTCTTCCTGGGATAGCAGAATTTGGTAAAACCAGCATACATGCACATAGAAGGGGAGGCCATCCAGATGTGAGCTTCTCTTTCCCCCTGACTTAACTACTGATTCAGTAGAGCAGTCCCTCTAGGAGGGGCAAAAAGTTGCCATGGCTGCAGAACAAACAGGAAGGAATCAAGTCGGGGAGGGCAAGAGGATAGCTACAGAAGAAGTAAATTCACATAAGAAGCAATAATAACAATCTGAGGTAAAGTGGCACTCCTGTAGAGTGTTTTGTCAAAACAACAAAGACTGAATTATCCAACAAAAATTATTTTAAATATTTTGCTTGAGCCCCTTTATTAATTATACTGCCATTCTGCCTGCTGCTATAATTAATAGTTTTACAATTCCTTCATTCTAAAATGCTCTCTTAACTCCTGGCTGAGGACAGATGAATGCTGATGACAAGGAGAACAAAAATGAAGAGCTGACATTAATGAAGATTCAAAATGCATGCATGAAAGGCAGAGTTTTATCTGTATAACCACAAGAAATTGAGAAGGGTCTAGAAGAGCAAACATCCCAGGCAAAACCCTCTTACTTGTTTGTACTAAATATTATAATGTGCACTTATGTATGAATATACAAAAAATAGGCAGTGGAGACAGCTGTGAGAATACAGCAAGATACCATGGTGACAGGAGACTTTATAAAACCTAAACAGATAGCAAAGGGCTCCTGAATGTAATGAGCCACACAGCTGATTAGGCAGAGAGACCACACTGTGCAAGAATGAGGCCTAAAGCAAAGAGCAGCCTGAAAGCAAGCCATGAGAGAGAGAGAGGGAGAGAGACTTGGAAGAATGAGATAAGTAGAATTACAGCTAGAAACAAAGGCAGAAAGAGATCTGTAGGGCTTGTAGGAGAAGGAATCTGGTATGCGGCAGACAATGGAGGGCTTAAAAAGGAGCAGTTAGCCTTGGCCCCTCAAAGAGTGCTGAGAGCTCAGGGAAAAACAGACTTAAACAAGGAAACGTGCACGTGGTAAAGGTGTGGGGGAGCAAGCAGAGGGGCAGCTGCAGGTGACCACTGCAAAAGAAGGCAATGTGTGTTGGAAAGGCGTCATGAACCTACAAATACAGTTTAGGGTTATGCACATCCTGTCTTTGAACTGTTTGCAAAAGAATGCAAGAATTTCTATCTTCCCCTTAAAAGAAGAGCCAGTATTTTGGTGAGCACTATTCATCTTCCTCTCAAGTGCCTGTCCCTTAGTCTTAGGTTTGCAGTAGTTGTCTCTTCTTCAAGGCTCGAGATTGTTCTTAAATCTCATTGGGATGTTTGACATGAAGTTAGGGTGAGAATGATCATAATTTTTATTGACTTTGCAAATCATTATTCACACTTTCTTCCAATTTTTGACATGGTTTTAGTTTTAAGGACTCAGAGGTGAAATCCAGTCTGGAGTGCGAAGGTTATATGACAATATCACAAATATGTCTCCCTCTTTTTATGGCTGGCAATTGTCCGTAGGTCAATAACATCCTACAGCTCTAAAACTGAAAATTTCATTCATCACCTAAGTGTAAGCACACCCGCTTATTCCTCTACACACATATAGACAGGTGAGACATTTGAGCATCCTGAACTCTTCTTTCCTTTTGACTCTCCTCAGACTGTGGCTTCTTGCTTGTAGCAGAAGCAGGAAACATGGTTCAGAGGTAAACATCTTTTTTAAACATGCTGCACAAAAAAAGAGGATGATGTTAGCCTTTTGCAAACATCACTGTGCACAGAGGTCTCCACATACACAAACAAATCCACCACAGAGCTATGGCCCTTGCCATTATAACTTGAGTCAATTGCCAATTACAGTGAGATGCAAGACTCATGCATAAATGGCCTGTCTTTAGTTACTGTAATAACAGTGAAAACTTGGAATTTAATTTTGTTCCGTTTTCATTGAATCACACTATAAAACTGCAGCAACTGATGAATTTTCACACTTTTATCCAATCACCAATGTTGGTTCAAGGGCTGTATTTCACCAGCACAAGTGCATTGAGTAATTCTAAGTAAAGAAGTCACACATTTTCCAGGAAAAATGTTTATATAAACTTATATAAATACTAGTATTTTGATCATTGATATATTTAGGAAAATCTCAGTGCTCATGGGTTTAAAAATCCCACTTATGGTTCTTGTAGTTTATCGTTGATTTTTTTTTTCTTTGTGCTTCCATAGTATACATTTGAATAGGAACTCAGAGTAACCTAACAATTGGCAGAATTAGGGAATTTGTTTACAAAGACATTGAAGCTGCTGTTAGGTAGTAGCCAGCCGAGCTCTAGGAGATCAATAGTAAGAAAACTTCCATATTCCAAGACTCCAGGTCAAGACAACAGTTGTCCAGAGAAAAACAAAAAATAATAATAACTTAATCAGACATATCAGAAGATGTAGATAAGGTGAATTTTTGAACATTAATTTCATATTCAAAAGTCTTTTTGTGGGAAAGGACGTAATTTTTCTTCCTTCCTTTCTTTCCTTCCTTCCTTCCTTCCTTCCTTCCTTTCTTCCTTCCTCTCTATGATTATGACGTTCTTTCAAATAATGAATGCTGTAAAATACCAGCTGAACTGAATCCATGTAGCTAAGGGAAAAATCATTCTTTGAAAACTAGCTTCTCTAAATCCATTTTTGAATAACAACCCAGACAAAACCACAACTAATAATAATGAAAAACAAACCAAAACAAACAAACAAAACCCCACAGATCTCTATCATCTTCAGAGCTCTATTCAATGAATCTGATAAGCAAGCAGAGGGAAAGTCACATCATGGTCTTTATTGACATTGCAGCAGACAAGGTTCCTGCCCTGAGGAGTTTACAGTGCAAAACCAATTCAACCAGCTACTGAAGCTAAAGACTTGAATTGATGGGAGTGCGCTTATACTAATATTCCTGCAGTTGGTAAAGTACTTTGTACAGAATAATATACATATTCATAAGCAAAAATCTTTGCTAAAGCAATTTCAGATAAGTAGCTTTAGCTAGCCTCAACTAACTTCTAAAAACAACTTTAAACTTAGTGTCTGTAAAATCAGTACCTTTGAAATTCAGTAAGTATTCTGTCAAGTGGTTCTGTATAATTGTCAGTGGCTGTGATAATCTAACATTTGTGACTAATCTATCCAATTTTTTTCTGCCCTTGATTTTTCCCCTTACCCTTCTTGTAGGTGTATATACCTGATTTTATGGTGGTTTTATTTAGTTAAGTATGTAAGAAATATTTTTAAATCAAGAAAATCTCATAAAACAGAAGTTGTTATGTAGATTCTAGGCATTTTATTTTTAATTTGTAATGGCACAAAAATGCTGCTTTAAACAGACATGAACCATCTCTTTGGTGCCACAGATGTAGTGTCTAGTAGGCATTCTTCATTCATATAAATGTGAGGACAGCTTTTATGTTTCTTGGAAGAATATGGTATTTAGATGGAAAAGAACTAGGTATATCCTTCTTCAGCAGCTTATGAAATAATATTTAGCATTATACTGAGAAAGGTATACATTAGGTAGCAAATATAACATAATCCTATAGCACTAGACTGTGTATGTGATAAATGCTGAATGACATTTTCTTGACTTACCTAATAGCTAGTAATTAATTAGATCATTCATTGATTGATTCATTCATTCATTTGAATTAATTTTAATGGACTCATGTCCAGCATGCTAAATCTCTGAAAATAAATGCTGGTGGGAGTCAGCTGTATGTCCAGAGCAATACTATGCCCCATTGTCACAAGGGCAATGTCACTGACAACATCATGGGAGGTTCAATTTCATCTGCAAGTTAGAAGTGATCCTTATATTCTGTCTATTTCTGTGTAGGACTGCTACTCACCTTCAACCAAAGGCGAAAGGAATGATCAAGTCAGCTTACAAATTACGGGACTGCTGAGGGGGTGTGAGTGGCTCAGACTGTCAGCATGTTCATTCCTCACATCAGCACACTGTTGGACACACTGTCATAACCTATAGTACAATTACACAGCATAACCATGAGCAACTGAATTGAATAGGTAGATATTGCACAAGGTCTTCAGCTTGTGTAGATTGACAGAGCTCCATTTCACTTAGTTGAGGATCTGGCCCTGTGAGTTGTCATATTATTTGGAAAAGCTAAATTGTGTAAATATTCATATTCTCTGCTGTTTGATTTTTATTTTAATCTAGCTGAACATATTATATATTATAAATGCATATTAATATACCAATTAATGGATTTTTTAAATTATCTGATTAAATTTTCTCTTTAGCTGCTTAGCTTGTTTAATAGCAAATCTAGTTTCTCCATGGCAATAGTAAAACAAGAATTGAACAGAAGGGCCCTACAAAATATAGTATAAATCTGAGACCTTTATATAGAATGACACTCTGTTCATTTTCTTTGATGCTAGTTCTTACATATAAATGCAAATGTACATCTCTTTCATTGTTGTATGTAATGTGATTTAGCGCTAATTGACTGAAAGTTGTGGAAGTCTGATTTAGAACTGAATATGCAGATTACAGCTAAATACACAATGTGGGTTTTTTAAAATATGGGAATATATTTTAAATTCCCAGCTTTTTTCTCTAGCTCAGAAGAAAAAAATAAATAACTTTGTTCCATGACCATTGTGCAATGAGATGAATATGCAGTGATGTGGTTTCTCTGATTTCTTTATTTTTCCCATTTTTTTGAACTGTACCCCATAAAACAAGCTCCAGACAGTAACACTGAAGTATTAGATGAAATCTGAGTGTGGAAACTATGTTGCAGCCATTTCTCTGAGAAGACAAAAACTTACAAGGTAAAATTTCAGCTAAAGAAGTAAAAGTATGAATGTTTCCCCTTCTCTTTTATTATTGACTCTATGAATTAGTCCTAGTTTACTTGTTTCAATTGGTGTCAACATATTTTTGAATACTATTAGCATAGCAATGAGGCCTGTTCTCAGGTTATTGAATGGTGTGTTGATTTCCGAAATAAATAGATATGCAGTGTGAAGGACGAGCTGTCACTTTGGGAGGGCTTTGCTGATGTAAATTAAAAGGCACTTCTAATTGAAAACTGTAATAGAAGGAGGGTTAGGGAGACAGTGAAACCACTCGATCCCTTTCAGATTTCATGGGGCTATGATAGAAGATACAGTAAGAGGAGGAAAATGCGTATATTATATATCGAAGTAAGCAGTAGCATTATCTTAGACTGAAATAACTACAGCAACATAAAGTGTTTTCATTATTTTCATTTTGACTCATTTTCTCCTGGATTATTCTTACTTTTTGGAAGTGACCTGAGGAAATCTTGTCTTCATGTGATTTCCCAGTGATCTTAGTTGTAGTTCCAGCATTGAAACCAAGCCTCCATTCAACCACCCAGTGGCACTTCAGGCCAAGTTGAGGTTGAATACCACTGAGAAGAGCGCCAATATTCCTGTTAAGTTTAACAGGCTTTGTATATATTACTAATGACCAAACATTGCAGGTTTTTTGTAGCTGTTAATGACATGTCTTTCAAGGGACTCTTGCATTCTCACTGAGGAGCTCTTATAGAGCATGACTATAGCATCCCAAGTCCAGGACTGTGTGGCAAACAGCCATACTTTTTCTCTGTTTGCCTAGATGGATTTTTTTTTCCCCAACAAATGAGGAAGTTCAGTGAAGCCATTACAGAAAGTTAAGACTGAAGATTAAAATAATTTATATTTCATCCCATCCAAACAACTACCCTCTATCCAGCACTATGTTTCTTCCTTTTTTTTTTTTCATTCCTGGACTGTAAGAGTTAACAATTGAGGCCTGTCTATAGCTCATTTCTATAGTAACAGCAAGACTGAGACTTTTTTATGGGCACCTAATAATTAGAAAGTGCTAGAAGGTATAACAATATAATGAATCAAAACTGATAGACTTGTGGGTTTCCATAGAAACATGTATAATTATGATAATCGGTCCCTGGCGTACCCTCAGAATCGTATACATTCAGTTAAATGCAATAAACATTAGGCACTATTTAGTGAGCTGTGATGCAGATTAACAGTGTGAGATACAGGGAGGCTATGAATAAAATTGTGGTACAGTTTATCTCAAACTAATTTCCCAGATTGCTTTAATAGATGTGCTATGTGGATGTAAAGAATTGAAAATGTATTTTTGTTAGTGGTAAAGCTAACAAAGATAATATTTCATAAAGTGGCTGACCATTAATTTTGGTGCAGATCAAAATGTACTGTGGCACGTTATTGCATGGGAGATCACTAAATCCACTGAGAAAATGACATGGTGGGGCTCAGCTGAATTATTTATTTTTTGAATATGATGTAGAGATATTCGGGTTTCCTTTGTCCCCCTTGGCTTATTTCTCTCTTTGCTTGACTCCCATTTTAGAAATATGTTTGCTGGTGCTCCTGGTCTAATTCTAACTCTATCTCTTCCAAAGCAAACAAATTTCTAGTGACTTCATATGCAGCTGCTCAACATTACAAGATTTGTACTTTTAATGCCTGTGGAACGTTGTTGATTCTGCTGGTTATTTGATTTATGAGTAAAAAGGTAATTATAATTCTGTGTTAGTCACTTCAAGGCGATTTAGAACTACTTGTAGTTCTGCATTGGTTAAAAAAACCCAGATGCCCAGCATCCCATTTTAAGGAAAAACTATTTGTAGATGACAGAGACCTACAGGTATATTATACTTGAGACAGCAGTGATGGTGATGTTAGAACATGCATTGTGGATCAGGGGACTCATCTGATCATTCCTGTTCATGCCAGAGAAGCTGTGCAGAAGCATTTAACTGTGTTTAAATGTTTTCAAATTCTCTTCTTTGAAAGCCCAAGTTTTACTTGAACGACGAATTTGGCTTATCTTTGTAGAAGATAAGTTTTGCCCTGAGTACTTTGTTTAAAAACATTCATTTCAGAAGGAAACAAAATGGTTTGTGATACAGCTGTTGAATATTAAGAACCTAGATATTAAAGTGTCAGACACAATAACCTTAGAATTTAACCTGGTGCCCATATAAATATGCATTTACCTTAAATGCACTCTGTTCCTGATGAAATTTCAGGGAAAACTGGGTTTTTTTCTGAATAATTGCTTTTACTTTCAAAATTAATCAGTTTGGCCTGCTCTGTTTGTGGTATTTTCACTGTTGCTCTTGCTTGTGACTCAATTACAGTAATGGTTATATGTTGTCTGTTCATTCAGTTCCGAAGACTTGGGTTCTCATGAATCTTATGCAGTGACATGGAATTCTGGGGCAGCTCACAAACTGTTAAATTCAAAAGTCTTGCTTTGAACATGAGGCTTTCTCACTTTGTTACTCAGACTTCAGGTTCTTGTTTCTACTAAAAAGCAGTGCCTTTTTTTTTTTTTTCCCTCCACATCTGGTGTCTCCTTTGCTTTACTCCTGTCTGGTACTAAAATGCCAAAAGCTGACAGGGGTTCAGAAAGCTATTAGACAAATTCATAGAAGAAAATCTATCAAAGGCTACTAAACATAGCAATAACACCTCTGGGTTAGGATGTCCCTGAGCTGTGGATTTCTGATGGCTCAAAGTGTATATCCACGGAGCATCGCAGCGTGTCTTGGTCTTATATTCCTCCCTGGGCATTTGCTGTTGGCCACTCTTAAAGACAAGATACCTGGGCTAGATAAACCCCTCATCTAACCAAGAACAGCTGTTGTTACATTCTCATGTAAAAAGACTTGGCTGCTAACACTGATGTGGTAAAACATTTTCAATAGCTTTCTAGAAAATACGATACTCAAGCTGCACTATAAAAATCTTTTTTGTTTCTTCCTCTTTTTTTCTCTCTCTCTTTTTTTTTTTTCTTAGTATGATCTACTGCTGACATTCTGTCATTTTGAAGCTGAAAAATCAGTTTCTTCCTGCTGCCTGTGTGGATGGTCCCTTGCCGGGGTGGGGGCGGGCAGGACTAGCCGAAGTGCTCATGACAGAGGAATTTACAGTTATCCCAGTCTTTTTCCTCTACATTCTTCATGCCACATTGAATGTTGTTATTCTTTTAATATGTTCAGTAAACTAAGAGGTAATTTAAGGCCTGCATATTTAGTCCAACCTGCTTTTCAGAAACCTGGTGCAGAGCATCAAGTGTTTTATAAACTGGACACTGCCCTACTGCACAGTACCCTACCTGTCTACAAGATCTTCCCAAATTCGGAAAGCAGAACTACCATATATAACAGGAGTGCCTTGGCACAGCAGCCCAGGTAGGTACGAATGCCATTCAAGCAGTGGTTTTACTCTGTTGGAAGGACAATGCCATGGCACTGCCTGCCGCTGAGGGCTTCAGGGATATGCATCACAGCCCTCAGCATTCGTCATGAGTTGCCATCTTAATAAGGAACGACTTCCCGCTCAGACAAGTTGATGCGGCTGGCATGGGCAGGGACTGGATACTTTAGACTCATCTTGAAGAATAATAGGCTGTGCCAGTGCTCAAAGAGTCAAACCCTGATCCTTTGTGGAGCTGCAGATGTAGAAGGGGAATGAAACATGCAGAAAGCAACAAACTCCTACATATTTAGCACAATGGAAGGCAGCTGATCGTATTGCCGCCCTTTAACAGATCTGCTCTTACAAAGCTGAATCTCCGTTTTCATTTCTGTACTGATGTATCTGTCCTGTGTCCTGATGATGACTAGTGGCCTCTTAGAGGCTGTGTGCTCCTCAGGGCCTGCCCTGAGACCCTGTGTGCTTCTAGAGGCTGATGCAGAAAGTGGTTTTTGTCTGTGTGGAAGCTTAGGTCTGCTACTGCTGTCTAATTAATAAAGAAGTCTCCTCATCATAATATTATTCTCTGCAGCTGACTGATCTTGCAGCGCTGCACCCATGGTTGAACACACAATCACAAGGTGTTTTTTGGGAATTTGATCCATCAGACCCTGCCAGTGGGTGGAGGATCCTGTTTAATGATTAAGTTTGCTCCACTGACTGGCCTCTGGTTGGCAAACACAGCAATAACCCCTCAAGTTGTGTTTCTGCTTGTTCTGTGATAACATAAAACAAAGGTCTCCTCTTGGGGGAAGTTTCCTGTCATTTTCTGAATTAAATTTATTTTAGACCGCTCGTACACATCAGTTCTTGACTTTCACCTCCTGCCTGTTGCTAGATTTCTTTGTGCTGGCAAGCATCATGTTCCCCTGTGATTTCTTTTGTCATGGCAGAGTGAACTCTTTCTCGTAGGCTCACTCAGATTGTTCATAGCCATATTTTCATCTTGTTTCTTTGTGAGTCAGAACTCCCTGCAGTTCCACTTCTTGTTTTTTCCCATCATGTTGACATTGATTACCTTTGCATGTGCATGCATTTCTAACCAGGAGCTGTTTATCACATATGTATAACTACTGACTGGAATTCCCAGAATTTGATATATACAAAAAGTGGGGGGTTTTGTTGCTAAGTAAAAAAAGAATTCCACTCAATATTTAAACTAAGAGATCTCAAATAACAGACAAATCAGGATGTGAGCATATTATATTTCAATTTTTTTTGTTAAATGTATGTATCAGCTCGTATTAGTTATTTGTCCATGTTGAGAAATAGTTTCAGACACCCACAAATCTTAGAGCTGCAAAAATTTTCCTACCTAGCAAATTATACATTTTCTTTCTCATTAAATAATAGAAAAAAATATTTTTCTCTTCCAAGGATAAGTTATTTTTACATAGATATGTGTCTTAGAGGTTTGTGGAAGGTGCTCTGAAACTTATTTTTACTACATTTGGCTAAACTGTAGATAATACAAGAACTTTAATTTCTACCAGATTTAGGTTCTCTGGAAGTGATGTCAGCTGTGATTGCATGTGACTGACCCTATAGTCTCATTGCTAATCTTATCTTAAAAGCTAAATCCTTAATTAATAGGGTGACTGGTTAACCTTAAAATTCCATTTTCTTGTAGTGGGCAAGCTTAAACTACCTTTTGTTTTCATTGTATATAAGTTCCCTCTACACTAAGAAAGGCCAGGTCACAGGCTGCCTGTGTAGTGACATTTGTGTATGTGGAAGAGATAGAAGACATTAACAAATACCCTATTCTTCCTGATTTAACTAAAACATTCAGGAAAAATAGATTTCTGTCTGACTTGTGTCGTACTTGGAGAAAGGGCCTTGCCTTCATCCCATGGGATATGAAATGGCCTGTGCTTAGGCATTTGTGTGAACTTCCTCTTTCTTTATTTGCTTGTTTAGCCCATCCATCTTCAGAAGAGAGAGATCATAAATAGTCTGATTCCAGCCCAGGAATTTTAAAGTTTTCTTGCTTCTATAAGGTTAGCTCTCCAAGCTCAGGTGGGGAAGACTTATACAGACCTGGTAGCTTAACCACTGGGCCTGTGGGAGACAGGTTGTGGGTGAGCATTCTTATGAAACATACTTAGTGAGACAGCAATGAACTATTTACTAAATCACCGCTTTGAAAGTCTCAAGAGGTACTCATAAGCTGAGAGATGGGTTTTGTCTGATCTGAGAGCAGGTCATTATGGATGGGTTCAACATGGTCTGAAAAATAAACTGTAATGGGCGACATGCAGGAAAGAAGTGGGATGTACAAAAATAGTGTCAGTGGGCTTTTGGCAAGAACTGTAAGAATATGGAAGCTAAACATGAGAAAAGCAAAGTCTTACAGAGACATGAGATTCTGAATGTGTGAAACTGGAATGCCTGACATTCACAGGGACACATCCAGCTCTCAAAATAAGTGACACTGCTTGCTCATGTCCCCATTAAAGGACAAGAATTACAATATTCTTCTAAAATTGTACGACCTCCTGCATATGTACACATCGACACATGCAGAACCTATCCAATTTTCAGCCCAGTTTCACTGTTTGCAACTTTTATATTACTATCACAGTAAAAGAGTGTTTTGCCTGTCTGCCACTTTAATAAATATTTGGAGAATTTTGAAGAAAATAAATCTATCAAATATTTTTAATATACAATTTACTTTCTCTTTCAGGCTCACAAATAACTTTCATCACATTGCAAAAATTCCATATACTACAGTAAAAGGGAGATTTTTTCATTCAAAAAAAGCCTCAAATTTATTAATTTTACACTATATTGTCTAATTATTAATCCTTTTAATGACAGTTTTAAAAAAACAGATATGATGCTTTCATAGTTCCAACCAGAAGCGATATTTATTGCATTCTAGGAAATATGTAGAGGAAGAAACTTGAATAAAATTAACACGGTAAATTTAGGCTTTGTATTAAATAAAACCATATAGACAAACTGTAATTATTATAATAGTATAGTAAATATAGAGATAATAACTTGCAGCTATTATTCAATATAATTACTGTAGTCTTACTATTATTAGGACTGATTTACTATAGTTTTAATAAACTACAGAATATTTACAGTGGTTTCACTGTAATAACTATAGTTCAGTTGCAATTTTATGTTAAGATATGGAGCTTTATTATACAGTAATATTTCTTGAGAGGAAAATATAAAGAGAACAACCATTAAAAATAAAACTTAAAGAGTGATTTAAAATAAGTTTTTACTGTTTATTCTATTGTATAGTTATATAGAGGAAAAATTAAAAAAAAAAATTGCATTTCCAATAAAAATGAAATAAATATCTTGCTTTACTTTCTTTTGAAAATTACTTAAAATACAGGAGCAAAGATCTCTTTTCCCTGTTTAAAAGCTAATTATGTTCACCTTACCATCCTCTTACAGATACTAAATTCTCAAACTTTTATAAAGAGCATATGCAGTACATAACTTATTATTCTTATTTTTTCTATAAACAGAGATCACTAGCTCAAATGAAAGCTTCTTGGGAAAGTAATTTGTTTTCCAAATAATTTGCAAAATGCTGTGTATAGTTGTAGCTCCCCCTAAGTAACTTATAATAAAGATATGTTCACCTTCCTCTTGGGCCATTGCCTTGTAATCTCCTTCCAAGGGTGGTATCAAATGGAACCCGCATGGCATCTTCCTCATGTTGTTCCGTAGAACACAGTGATATAAATGGACAACACTAATATTCTCCTATGGCTTGGTCCTTTGTCCTCATGTTAGCCTGTCACTCGCCTTGTTCTACAGACAGGCATTTTCCCAATAACAATGAGAAGAGGCCATTATAACATCGACATTTATATTCAGGTCAGAAGTTATACAGGATCAGACCTAGGGGAAGAACTCCTCTGCAGCATGAACACACACTGTTGGGAATCCCAAATGTGGGTCCCTGTTTGCTAGCCCCATGCTTCAAAATCTGCTGCTACCTGGGGATCAGCTCAATATATAATTAAGATAGGCTAGTTGAAAAAGTTGATGCATATTATTATTCCTCTGAATTTCCTCTACTTCTCTGGCTGTATCTCTAGACAAATGCCAGCTCTCAACCTCACAAGTAGCTATTTGTCACCTTGTAAATTATTAAAGAAAAACTCTGGTACTAAAATAAATAATCTCATAGTAAAAACCCTAGAATTTTATAGTACGAGTTTATATGAACCGAATACGACAATCCTAGTTTGGCATGAAATGAGTGTTACAGTAGACTATCAGAACATCCACCTAAAGGTTTGTATCACTTATCATACTCACTGTTGCAATTTTTGCCTTTTGTTGTGTAATCACTGACACTTTCCTCACAGTCACATGTCAACTATTCATTAACATAACAATGACATAACATAATATAGGAAAAGAACAGAGAGGGGAGGCCTACAACTAGTGTTATTTTACGACCACCCAGTGTTACAAGCACTAGATAATAGTTAAGAGCATCAACAATAGCCAACTTCTTATATTTCTGTATTTGAACGCACACAGCTCCAACTACCAAAGCAATTTCAGCTGCAAAATATTTGGCTCCATGTTGTGTTCCCCAATCTGTACATTTAGTGGGAACATACCCAAAGCTGACATCCCTTCTGTGTCAGTGGATGTATGTGCAATTGTGCCTTTGTGTGTGCCACACTCCTCGTGGTTTATTCAGATTCAAAGAAAAGTATGGAAAAGTGCTGACTTTTGTCCTTCGCCAGACTGCAATAAAGCCTTTACTTTATTGGCAGGAAAGGTGTGCTTCTGTAGTGATCACCCTATGTCCAGTGGACACGTCATACAGATACTTTCATGTGTGCATGCATTCACCTTAAAAGGGAGTTTTCTTAGAAAGGAATGTATAGCTTAGGAATAGACATGGTCCTGGTATACAATTTTTGTTTTCACAAGCATCAGGCCATAGCATTACAAAGATGGGCAATGGTCCTTTTATGCAACAAATGGAGTTTCACCTGGTTTAAGTGGTTTTTTTTGGCTCCCTCATTAGCTAAAGGAAAGAGCAGTTACCTCTAAAGGATGATTCATCTTACTGTTCTTGGAAGCATGTCTTAGTATGCAAAGAGTAATGTGAAGTGGAATTGATCCAGGCCAAGGAGGATAAGCTAAAGCAAATCAAATTAGCACCAAATAAATTAATGAAATTAAACCAATTACAAGAACAATGGTAATGATGAAGCTTTTAAATTATTCATCTCTTTTCACCACATATTTTGAATCTGAATGTATAGATCATACAAAGATGCTGCTGAACCTGGCATCCATCTGTAAATCTTGGGTAGAGTCCTCTGAGACCCTCTGAAAAAGAAATAAAGTAATTAAATACTTTAAACTCCTGATCTGTACACATATTGTATACTTTTGCATTTAATATTTAATTCAACACACAGGACAACACAGTCTGAAGTATCTTCACTGTTCTTG
The DNA here is from genome assembly GCA_013400415.1 of Scytalopus superciliaris. Classification (NCBI taxonomy): domain Eukaryota; kingdom Metazoa; phylum Chordata; class Aves; order Passeriformes; family Rhinocryptidae; genus Scytalopus; species Scytalopus superciliaris. The sequence continues at coordinate 15,038 of VXBX01008488.1, forward strand.
TACCTCAACTAAGGTGAGTCATTAACTAACGTTAAACCTCATCTTTGCCAACAATGATTCAGAGAAGGAGAAAATAATGAAATTTACTAGGAAAATTTTTCAAAGCTACCTTCCTGTATCGCTTCCACCAAAGAACAGCTTCAAGGTCTCTGAATCTGCCTGAAAACCAGAATGGGTATAAACATAATGAAAGAGAAATTTAAATGTAATGGGAGAGGAAGAGATCAATAAAGCCAAAGCAAAATGTTGGAGCAGGCAGGAGATTATACGAGGTTTTTAATTGTTCTTTTTACCTTATCTGCTCAACCAGATCAGATTGATAGAGAAGACTTAACCTTAGAATTATGAAAACTTGAAAGTTTGAAATTAGTATCTTCTTGAGGTTTACATATATCTGTTTAATAAAGAACAAAATTGGACCATACAGTATCTATCTAGAAAAGGAGAACCTGAATTGCCCTTTTGGGAAACGACATCGTTCACTTCACTGATTGTTATGCCAATTCTGTTACAAAGTACTAAATCCCTGAGTACCAAGAGACCAGCATAAAACTATTACATTAAAATAACTCTTACTTCAGAACTGTTTAAATTCAGTTGGTTTATTTACTTGGACTAAGCACAGAGGTCTTTGTTCATACTAAGTTTGTGGAAATATTGAGTTCTTGACAAATAGAGAACAACAATTATTGACATTATTCTCAACCTCCTCCAGTTGGATGAACAGTCTTTAATAATTTTTTTTTTTTTTTTCTAAAGAGACAGCATATTTTGGAATGTGAGCTGAATTTCAATTTGATTAGTAGTTTTTACAACAATACAAGTCCATGATCAGGCTGAAATCCTACTTGCTAACATATTCAGTTAAAATTGTTAAGTTAGTTTAAATGTGACCATTCTGCTTAAAGATAAAGCATGCAATTGAAAAGTCAATACAGTTTGGCTAGTAGGTTCATTTTTTTTCATAACCACATACAGGAAAGAGGAAAAAAAACCCAACACATGGTTCAAGAAGGAATTGTAGCACCAACAAAATGCTTTCACCTTACATATACCTTGTATAAATCAGATTTTGATACAATAGATAATATATAATTTGTAATATGTTTTTCAACTGATGAAATCAAGCAAAAATTTTTTTCTTTTTTTACAGCTGAATAATTTTTATTCAATAAATACATCTCCTGATAACTGTATTTTCTTGTTAAATCTGTGTTAGTATTCCACATTAATAACATAGAGGTGGTATAAGGCAAAGACAAAGACAAGTGTGAAAATTAAAGAGAGATTGTGCCTGGGAAAAAAATTGGAAAGATTTGGCAGAGGAAAAACATTTTCTTTTTTGGTCCTTATTGCATACAGGGAAACAGAACTTTACAAGTGAAATATTCCTTGTCCAAGAAAAAGGGATTCAAAAAAGGAAGTATCTACACTCATAAACTCTGACTATGAAAAAGTTGCAAGATCTTGATGTGAGCTAACTGATTATATCAGAAAGATATAAGAAAGAAAGAATAAAATCAAGAATGCAAGCTCTGAGATCATAACTCTGGCATGTAAGGATGGAAGAAATAATTAGGATGCCCTCAGGAATAAAAATGGTCAGAAGAAATTAAGATAAGATCTAAAAACAGAATTCAGACAAAAGGATGTAAATCCAGAGCTGTTACATATCCTTGCTGTATTGTTAGAAGATGACCATTACGTTTCACTGGAGAACTATGTGAGGGAAAAATTATATTTTTCTAACAAATTTAAGTAATTCTTAATTAACACACTAAAAAAAGCCAAACAAAACCAACCAAAGAAACAAAAACCTAAAGAAACCCACCACACCTCCCACTCGCCTTGCCCCCCAAAAAGGCAGTAAATAATGCAGAAGACGGAACATAAATGTCTGGGTTTTCTAAAATAAATTTGATCAAATAGTTATACAGGAGAACAAAAATTATAAGGGAAAGCTTGTAAAAAAGAGGTCTTCATTGCTTCTGTGGTTCATAAAGAAGTTGTACACTACAGAAAGTTTAGAATATTTTGTATTAAACAGTAACACAGATGGAGGAAGCGAGATGATAAAGCCTATGAATGTATGAATGGTGGGATCATATTCTACACTGGCTTGAGTAAATAGAGTGATGCATTCATAGGAGAGAGCGTAAAGCCAAGACCCAATTTATAAGCACCAGCTCCAGAGGTAACACAGACATGGTTTTAGAGAAGTTGCCTCCCAGAAGCTATGGAATGGTAATTGTGGAATATGAGAATAAGGGGCTACTACAGAGGTGAATGCTTTATCAGAAGAGAGCTGTAGGTGCTATGAGCAGTTTACAGAAACAAAAAAATTTTCTCAGGAACATGGTAAAAGGTTTTTCTGGCTAGCTGAAACAAAACCACAAATAAACAAATAAAAAAAGGATAAGAGAGAATCCAAAAAGATATTAAGATAGGAATAAACATGATTTAATTTATTGTTGGAAGAATAACTGACAGCAAAACGTAATCATATCTCATTTGTAGGTCTTTCACTTTCTTTTGTTTGTGGTGGGTCTTAGTTAGAAACAGTATTTTGGTTTTTCTCTGCAGGTAGAGCTTTGGTGAGAAGTACTCTTAAACTATGAGAAAGCTTGTAGAAGCTAATGAATCTGCAAGTGCTAAATAAAAGTAAATATATAATAAAAAAAGATCAAATTTACCGGAATACCTACCTTGTTCCAAGAATTGCTCACATTTGTGAAAAGTATGTTGCCAAAGTGTTTTTTCCATGTTCAGAATTATGGAGCTTGGTACAATTTCAAAGAAATAACTTTCCTTCCTGGCAGAAATGACTGGTCACTCAGACAAAAGAATTTCTGAAGTTCAACAGAGGTACTTCATGTTACAAACTGATGTATCAACACCTTGCATAATGAAGACAAAAATCAAAAGTATTGCTTTGAGAGCAAAAGAATAGTAAAGTAACCTCACAATAATTATCAGTCTTGCTTTATGGTTTATACCATAAGGTGTTTTGGTTTTTAAATTGTATAAACCACTATTAGGGTCAGTTTTTAAACAAGGATAAACAAGGATATGAGCTCAAAAATTTGTTCTCACCATTGCCCAAAGTTTCATCTTTAAGCTCAAGCAACTCCTGTAGATCATCAGTCTGTACCATCCAAGTTGATACAAAAATTCCCATGTGCTTATGTGGTAACAGAGCTTGTTTTCATATGAGAACAAATCAGTACCTTTAACAAATGTTACCTCATACTGGGAAGCTGCCATACAGCATGAATAAAGAGCACAGTTATCTTTTAGGATGAATTCTGATCTCTCAGCTTCAAAATTTTGCAACTTCCTGTCCCATTTTGCAACTTAAATCTGCAGCATAAGCCCTCTAATCGCGATCCAACAGAGCATTTGTGATCCAAGGTGAACTCTGCCCCTAAAACTGTCAAGGCATGTCTCCTCCTCTTCCATGCAGAGCTGGAGCTAGAGATTACTGTGTGGTAAGTATTCCGTGCAGGATCCCTCCATATGAAAAGAAAACCAGATCCTAGTTTTGTGGCTCAAGAAGAATAAAACTCCAGCTAATTCAGTAATTCACATGCATTACTTTGTGCAATGCTTCCAACCTGTAATTAACTCAGACAACAGAAAATTCAAAGCACAACAAGCCCCATCAACACAAGCTATTTACAGCAACACCACAAGGAAATTCTGCTGAAGTTGTATCCCATGAACTGACATTGATACTGACATTCCAATAGAGGCTGCCTTCACTCATGAATTCTTTCCATGAGAAGATAAGGATACACCAGGCAAATGACACAATCCATTGTAAGTGCTCTGTGTATCCTCTTTTCTTTTTGACTTCTTTCTTTTCAGAGAAATAGAGATTTTTTTTTTCCTAATTATATCCTCTTTTCAGAACACTATTAGGCAATTTAAAGACTGTTCTGGAAAGCAGGGAGGTTTTTTAGGGGGAAAGGGGACAGGAAGCATTTTGCATGCCTCAAGGACTTAGGAATGAAATACTGAGTGCTTGTTTATGTTTGTTTGTCTCAAGTAAGTAATAATTAAAATTTCTCACCAGCAAAGGCCATTTACTAACTCACATAAAGTATACTGATACTGATACTTTCATTACATATTTCAACATACTCACATTTTTCCTCTTTATAATCAACATTAATGAAAACACATTCTAACACTCCTGGAAGAGAAGGCCAAACCTGCATGTGTGAAGAACCAGAGCTGCTCTCCTGTCCTTCCCATTGACTAACCTCTTGTTTATCTCCAGTAGACTCTTACCGAAACTAGTCACAAGGTCAATGTGGGCATGCCTGACCAGCCAGTCTCTTCACCATATGCAGTTGTATGAACACTTCCAGGGTTGAGTTAACCAAGAGTAGGCACTGTACAGATTTAAAGGTAAGTGAGAAAGTAGCCTTCATGTAAAGCAAATTAAAAGTAATTAATTAAGGACATTAATAAAAATAATTAAGAACATTAATATAATTAATAATAGTATTAAAATAGTAATTAATTAAGCAAACAGATAATAACAAGTTAGAGAGATGGGCAGACAAGAACCTTCTGAAATCCAGCAAGGGTGAATGCAGGGTCGTGCACCTGGGGTGGAATGATCCCAGGCACCCACATAGGCAGGGAGCCAACCTGCCAGAAAACAGCTCTGCAGAGAAGGACCGGAACGTCCTGGTGGACAACAAACTGTCCATGAGCCAGCAGTGTGCCCTTGTGGCCAAGAAGACCAGTAGTATCCTGGGATGCATTAGAAGGAGCATTGCCAGCTGGTTGAGGGAGGTCGTCCTGCCCCTCCACTGAGTAAGGCCACATCTGGAGTGCTGTGTCCAGTTCTGGGTCCCTCACTATAAGAGAGACATGGAGCTCCTGGAACAGGTCCAGCAGAAGGTACTAAGTTGATCAAGGCACGAGAGTATCTCTCATATGAGGAGAGGCTGAGGGATCTGGGCCTGTTCAACCTTGAGATGAGATGACTGGAAGGGGACCTCTATAATGTATGTAAGTGTCTAAAGGGGGAATGCCAACAGGATGCCAGTAGGACAAAAGACAGTGGGCAGAAACTGATGCACAGGAAGTTCCACCTGTATGTGAGGAAGAACTTCTTTACTGTGCAGATGACTGAACACTGGAACAGATTGTCCAGAGAGGCTGTGGAGTCTCCCTCCCTGGAGATACTAAAAAACGATATGGATTCATTCTGGTGCAATGTGCTCTGGGATGACTCTGCTTGAGCAGTGAGATTGGACTAGATGACCCACTGTGGTCCCTTCCAATCTGACCCACTCTTTGAACCTATGAATATAGAACAAAACCAAAAGCAAAATATAATGAAAAGGCAGCAGAACAGTCTGTTTGGCACTGAAGAGGCCATTTTTGATATCTGCTATTTTAGTAGTAATAATGGAGAGTTACTGCAAATTAAATATTTTTCAGGAGCCCACTTCTAATTCAAATATCTATTTTCTGGAAATTAAAGCACTGGTATTTTTCTTTATGAAACCGAATAAACAACAAGAGGTGAAATTCACAGAAGAAAATGTGTAATGACTATAACAAACCCTGCTTAATAAATTCATTTTATCTGAATAGCAGCATTTGAATTAATGGTTTGGGATACATACTGAAAAAAAAAAAAAAAAGCCTTTACAGGCTTAATTTACTATGTTAAAAAAAAACCCAAACAAAACCCAGCTCATGCTAAGAAGATCGGTCTTATTCCAGAAACTGTTGCATTTGATTACATTATTTGTGTAACACTTGTAAATCTTACAGAGTTTTGATATATGAAGGTTTTGCCTTAAGGAGAAAAGTCTAAGTGAAAAATGCTTGAGTGGAGGAGAAGGTAAGTGGTAATGAGTACAGCAACAGTTGATGCACAAGAATAATTTACATTATTCTAATCAGAATTAGAAATATTTTACAGAATAATTTAGTTTAAAAAAAACTGTAACAAAAAGAGGAGAAATATTTTAAAGTATTAAGAAACAGATTCTGTGTAATACAAGTTAGCTACTACTCTCATTAATTCAGAATGTCTTGGAAAACATAGAGTTTGAAAAGAAAATATTAGAACTATATAAGAGATTTCAGTGTCATTGCTTAGTGGCCAGAAGACCAAACATTATTTAAGAAAAGTTCAACTGCTGTACCCAAAGTGTACCAACCCTGCCTGTTTACAAAGCACTTTGAAGGTCTTCTGTTGTCTTTCATGGGTTTTGGATGAGACTTGTGTCAAGCTATAATTTTTTAATCTGGAACTGAGACCCTAAAGCATTTGGCTTCCATAATTACATCAAGTTTTGAGATGTTCCTTAATGAACAAAAAGAGTTAAGCACAAGGCTTTCATCTGGACTTTCTTAAGATTTAAAATCTTTTCCTGTAGTTTGAAAATGGATTTAAACATGGTAATTATCACTTGCACTGAGTCAAATAAAGTTTTTTTTATGGCAGAGGTTTTTATTAAGTATGCATTAAGGGGCAGATGTGTGTAAAAAATCGTTGTTGTCATCCTGTAAATAAGGTGAGGAACAGCAATTTTCAAAACCAGCAATCAGAACTAGAGTTCTGAGATCTACCATAAGGCACCAGCACCGCCAATTAGACTTTCAGTAGGCAGGCAGATCCACAGAACCTGAGAAGATGTTCCTATCCAGACATTCAAACATACACGGACACATCTGCAGATCTGGTGCTCCATGTAACTTTTTAATTTGACTTCCATAGCTAAGTTTTCAAAGCAGTGAGCATCTAGCAGAAATTTCTGATTCTGCTAAGGACACAATGCACTTTGTACATAAACTCTATTGTTTAGAAATTTGCACCAGGATTCAGATTTTATGCCTTTGGCTAAAAAGCCTGTCTCTTGCTCTGCATATGCTCACTGTCTGGTTCACCTCTGCTTGGTTTCTGCTGCTGCCTATAAGTGTTAAAATATTATTACAGTTATTCCTTGCTTTCCATTTCTTTGTTTTCTGCTCCTGACTTTTTCTGTTCCCATGTAGCTCCCTATGCCTCCTTTGTTTACAATATCATGTAGCCACTTAAGTTCAGCAGTGCTTCACGCTTCAGTGGATTTTTAAAAGAAAAATAATTCCTGAAGTGAATTTTTGTATGAAGGCTTTTGTTTTCAACCTACATGGCACCTAATGGTGTGATTAGGAATTCTTATTTTTGTTTCTTCTCAGTGCAATTAGTCTATACTCTTTTATCCGATAATTATTTTCCATCTTGTTGCAGTCTAATTTTGCACTCCACTGTGTGTGCATGAGATGCCCAGCCTTCAGATTCTTTGCCCTTTTTCCTGAAGGACTGAGTGTAGTATGATTCTCTACATCTGGCTCATTGCCTTACGCAGTTTTGATTTTAGTTTTGATTTGTAACATCTGAGTACACATCTCCATATCTTGGTTGAACTCATCATTGTGCCTGAACTCTGAGTGTGAGGCTACAAAGACCTTATTTTTCAACAATGTACAAATCTTTCTTGTGTCCAGAATGGCTCAGTTTCTTACTAGTTAGAAAATACTTGCTTCCTTTTACTGTTTGTTTAAAACGCATAATTTTGCTCTTAGCATCAGTGAACTGTATTTGCCATCTATTACTCCAGGCACTTAAAAGTTCTCAGTCTTCCTGCACTGGACTGCCATATTTCTCATTATTCACTTATATTCTCAAATCAATATAATCTTCAAATATCAAAGGTGAAAACATGGTAAGTGTTTTCTGGCTTTTGTTTATGTTTGTAAACAGAAACAGGAAAAGTCGTCAGTATTGCTGTGTAAAGATATAATGAAAGAGTAATCAAACTACGAATAATGGTTTACTTCTGGCTGCATATGCTCCCATGCTGTACATAATACATGTTTCAGGGCAGAATGGGGGACAGTCTTAATATCTGACTTCATGCCCAGAAGCAATAAATGGATTTTGCATGACTTAGAAGCAGATTTTACCAGACCATAGGGTTCCTATGATAATACAGGTCCAGATAACATCAACATGATTTATGGCTTTCATGTAACAAACACATGACATTCCCAGGGGAGGGTACACACAAAGCTGGATTCTCATTTGATGCCACTTAATAGGCCTTTCATGAAGTCAAGAGAACACATTTTGGGAAATACAAAATGCTAGCATTCTCAGCTCTGCTAATAGACTTGTCTTTCATTACTAAATATCAAATTCTGCAGGGTACATAGGATTTTTTGCAAGCTTGTATAGTTTTCTTGAATGAGAGGTGTTGCATAACCAGGAAAGCAAACTACACAGTTGTGAACCTCTAAATATATAACCCCCTCAGTGTTGTACTCCTTCATTTCATTATAACACAAAGATTACTACATTAGCACAGTGTATAATAACACCAGCAGAAAGTATGTAACAGTCAGTCAAAGTGACTTTGTGCAATATGTTCTCCATTCCACACAGCATGGCATAATTAAATAAAAAGATAATTTCCCAGTCAACAGCATATACTGTAGTATCGTTAGGCATCACTGATACTTAAAAAATGTGCTATAAAGGTTATTTGACCCACTCAAAAGGATAAAACACAACATAACTACATTCTCAGGAATAATAATATATCTTGGTAATATTAGAGGTGCTGCTGAAAAGTAAAGGAAAAAAAACACAGAAAGCTACAAAATTGTAAAAAATACTTTGGAGACTTTCCTGCCACATTGGAAGTTAACATATTTAATTAATGCTTCCAGTGGATTCAAAAGAAGAAAATAGAAATATTTAATTTGTGTGTGTGTGTGTGTGTGTGTGTGTGTGTGTGTGTGTGAAAATAACTGAGGAAGTGATTGCAATTTTTTATTTCTCTGATTTAGCTGTGATTTTCTGATTTTGTTCCATTCAGTTTATCTGTTAGGTCATGAATAGACCATTATAAGAGCAAAGCTCTAGAGCTGGTCGAGATATAACGCTACAGAGAGCTGTCTCCCTTATATAACTTTATCTCACAGCCTATAAATTTAGCCTTTGTGGGTGTAATCCAGAGTATGCCAAATTAAACAGCTTCCACTGTTTTCAAAAGTCTTCAACTCAAGGCCTGAATCAGACACCAAATTTGTTTTGATAGAGAGTGACAAGTCCATCTCACAGAGGATTTAGAAATCTGGTTTCTTTTACCTGGAATAAATTCATAGATACCTAATTCTTTCAAAGAAAAATGACAATAATAATGATAATTTCAGGTTGTCTCAGAGTCCTGTTTCAGCTATTGAAAATTTCATATCATAACACATTAAATATGGTACAGAATGAGAACCTTCAAATTGCAAAGTTGTTTCAAAATGAAAGCATGCATTTCAGCTTAAACTTAAATCCCTTTCCTTTAGAGTGTTGTTCCAATGGTCAGCTCTGAAATGTCATAATGATTATTAGCAGTATGTGATTTTAAAAGAGATGATGTTCTCATAACACCCAGACTGTGGAGTGCTACGATTGAAGAAAATAAATTCCATTGCTTTTCCATTTGTCATCCAATTTATTTATATTAAAAAAATTAAAAAATTCTATTGTCAGAAAGAAATGCATTATTCAATATTTTAAAATCAAAATTTCTTTGATACTAAAAAGTAAAACTTTTTCCATTACCAGAGCTAGGTGAGTTTATGGAGCAGCCTCTAGAAGAAGCACACCTGTGAAGAGGTTTTCTCAGCCATTTCTATCTTGCCTTAAGGTCAACAGCCATCTGATCTGACTCACACTGCCTCCCTCTCTTTCACATTTGAGACTGAACCACTTGACTACTTGTAGTTCTGAACAAAGCTGATGGTTGAACTATAGAAAATCTGGATGATGTTCCTAATAACCATTTTAGTATTCCAGTTATTTTAGTATTCCAAATATGCTCCTGACATGTTTAATGTCATAAAGTTGTCCACAAGTTTGTGAAAGGATCATGGTAAGTAAATAATGAAAAATTAATTTCACCATGCAAAAATGGCACATGGTGTGACTCTTGGGGATGTCCTGTGCAGGGCTAAGAGTTGGACTCAAAGGTCCCTGTGGGTCCCTTCCATCTCAGCATATTCTGTGATTCTCTGAAAAACTGCTTCACTTTCAGAATGCATTGCAAAATGCTAAACCTGAGTACTGAATACAAGTAGCACACTTACACCTTAGTAAGACCTGCTGAAAGATGCATGTTCTTGAATCCTATGTGTCTTCTTTTCTTCCATTTTTATAGCATAGACAAATACATGTATATATAATATGTATTTTGACAGTTTCCTTCCATGAACATGCAAAATCTGTGCTACATAGTCTACATTACATGAAGAAAATTCGTGTTTGAACTAATCTTAGTTTGTTAGCAGTACAAATATTGAGACCGCTGAAGACCTCTTTTAGGAAGAAAAGAATATCACAGTGATAAAGTAGGCACTGTATACCCTACAAAGTGTATAAATGTATTTTTCTGAAGATGCTTTCCAATTTATGAAATATGGCCTTACACAGCAAGGTGCAATGCTGTCCAGAGGAAAGAAAGGCTATGGAGAACATTGTACATAACTGTGTAGGGTTGTCTTCAAGGACAGTTGTTCACCTCATGTCTTTTTTCTCTGACTCTCTCTGTGGCTTTCATCAAGGTATTTTCTCTTCCCAGAAAATTGCTTCTGAGGGATGAAAGTGAAAAATGTTTCCTAGGTTTGTTTTGCCTACATATTTGGAGGATGTAATATGGCTTGTTTAACCACTTAAGTTTCTTTATTTCTTGCTGACAATTTTTGCCGACTTGCTGCTTTGTCTTCCCCTTTCCTTTCTACTTTCCAATTGATGTGTGGTTGGTAGCTAAGAAACAAGAAAAGATGCAGAATGGGTAACAGCCTCAGATTTAGGAAAGCACTGTCCAAGTTGCGTGACCAACTTCTGCATGACTTTGAACAACCAATGTACATCCCAAGTAACCTGAATGGCTAACACTACTGTCCTCTGGGGGCAACTGTATCTCAGGTTAGCAGACTGATAAATTAGGTCCTTTTTCAGGTGAAGAAAATCTGTGAAATGCTTAGGCATTGTAATAATAGAACTATTATAAATATTAAAGTGCTTCTGTGAAATCTGATTAATTTCTTTTTGACAGAGAGATAGAAGTGAGCTACAGACAAGCATTGAATTTCCCCATACCTCAAGGATGATTGCATCTGAAAAGTTGATGTCAGGTCCACAGCTACTTTAAAGTCTTTATTTTGTTTGGACTTCTTGATATCAGATTAACCATTGTTGAATAATGAGCAGAACTGTGAAATTTGATACTAGGATATATATTTGCATATATAAAAAAGTAGTATGGGTATCAGTTCAGATGCATGTTCTCTTGTCTTTGATATCCCTCAAGGATTTTACTCTACAGTTACACTATTCTAGATCAAGTGAAAAACTATGGAAAACAAAGTTTTTTGTTTCTTTAGTGAACAGACAATCTATCAGTATTCTTCTAATTATTGAGCCCCATGAAGTCAAGAGGAATCAAATCAATTACACAGAAAATGTCTCTGTATGATTCAGCATTCAGTGGATGAAAATGTAACCACCTCTGCCTAAGGAGATAGTATGCAAATTCATTTACATTCCCAACTAAACTTGCTAAATGAATACCTTTTTTTCTTTCTTAGGTATTTAAAAAGCTCAATGATTTTAAAAAAAAACAAACCCCAAACTGTCACCTGTAAACTGTAAATCATCAATTAAAACAAATTGTACTGGTACTGATACCTTCAGATATTTATAGCCAGTAAGTGAAAAACACTCCTTTTGAGAATCATTGTTATTTTCATCACAAATTATTGTCATGAAGCTAGATGAAACAAAATTGAAAATCTGCAGCATATTCTGTAGTTTTGTGAGATGTCCAAAATGTTTTGTTTTGTTTTTCTTGGCTTTTTTTCCTTTTGTCAGTAGGGAAAATTTCTCTCACATGCTTAATCTCAATCTTCTAAACAGAAGGCAGATAATTTATCTAAAAGGCTAAAAAGTCTTTGATTAATAACCATGGGAATTGCAGGTATTAAAATCACCCCCAAGTGACCCCATATTGTTCCATGAATCTATTAGAAACTTATTCTGAATTACAAAGCAAAATTAATTAAAAAGTATAAGGAATACAGAACTCAAATAAAGTATGCTCCCCTGAGTTCACATGAAGATCTATATGCATGCAAAATGTCATAAAATCAGATTTAATTTACAGTGTAATTCTATTCCTCAACAAGAGGAATACGAGAACAGCAATTTTTGTATTTTTTTCATTACTTTTGAGTTCTTCATAACAAGCCTACCCATTATGATGACTCTTGCATTAATGTCAGAGAAAGAGGGATTAGGGAGAAGAGTCAAATGTGGTTTAGGTAGTTGAAATTGTGATAATGGGTGAATCCCACCTGGTTTGGTTGAATAGAACAGTAATCTGTAATGTTCTTGTCTAGACTTCAGTGGCTGCTGGAAACTTTGAATGAGTTGTAAGGAGCTTTAGCTTTAGCAAGACTTTTTGAAAATTTTACTTATGTGTGTCTTGTCCTAATTTTATAAATATTTTGCTTATGTTTGTTCTTCCCAGCCTGTTCACTTTTCTAAATAAGTTACGACCACATTTTCAAAAGTTTTAGATGTCTGGGAATTTATAGAAGTGCCACAAATGTGCTTGTGTTCCTCACTTCCTGTGCCTCACGCTTCAACATTATCCATGTGTAGTTCTCAACCCTGTTCATTTTCAAGAATCTGCAATCAAGATACCTACAATACTTTCTTTAGGATTTATACTATTGTTTGCTTAGGGTCTTGTTAAAAATGGCAGATGGTGATGTTTGTCTTGTGAACATCTTTGAAAATCACGGACAGACACCCATCAACTAAATCACTTCACTTTGTGAGTTGTTGTGACTGTCTTGCTAGGGAAAGAGCTTGTTTAAATCCACCCTACTGTGGCATTTCCGGGTGTGAGTCTTTCAGTCCTGTCCTCTACAGAAGGTAGCATCTTGATTGTTAGTCATTAAAGCCTAAAAGTGGTTAAAGCTATTCAAATCCTGAAGAGCACTAGTGAATTATTGTGTGTGTGGCTAGCCGTCGCGAACGACGATGCTTTTTATGCCTGCGCGAATGGATTTATTACGTGGAGCTCAGCGTGCGCGGAACTGGCCCCACCCCCTTTAGCCCTGGGACGCTCCTAGCCTTGGCCAGGGCAAGCCCGGACGAAGTTGGCAGAGCGAGACCCGCAGGACTCGAACCGGCGTCCTTCCGAGAAGGAGCACGGATCCAGGGGCGGCAGCTTTACCCACACGGCCACAGCCGCCGGCAGTGAATTATTAACTTGGGCAAAATTATTGCTATAAGCAAAAAAATACGTCTGTTGTTTGAAGACATGTTGGAAATCAAATACAAATCAGCTCAAAGAAGAGAGGTGCAGTATTTCTGATGTAGTGGAAAAAGTATCATACACAATCACAGGAAAGCTGAGGTTGGAAGGGACCTTTGAAAATTGTCTGATGCGACCTCTCTTTGCAAACAAGGTCAGCTGTAGCAGGTTGCTCAGGACCATGTCTACTTGGGTTTTGGATATCTCCAAGTATGAAGACTCCACATCCTCTCTGGGTAATCTGTGTCAGTGTTTGATCATTCCCACAGCAAATTTTTTTTTCATATGTTTCAGTGTTATTTCATGTATTTCAGTACTGTGCATTGCCTCTTGTCCTATCAATGAGCACTCACAATGAGTCTTTCTAATTACTCTCCATTCCCTGTCATCTGTATTTATGTATGCTTATAAGACCCCCTATGTGCCTTCTCTTCTCTAGGCTGACCAGTCCCAGTTCTCTTCCTCTCTCCTTATATGAATGATACTGCAGTGCCTTAAAATTTTTTGTGCACTTCACTGGACTCTTTTCCAGTGTTTCTCTTGCACAGTACACAGCACTGAAAAAAAGAAGGATTACATCCCACCTGCTGACATTCCTTTGCCTAATGAAGCTCAGGGTACCACTCACCTTCTCAGTGGTAAGGCACACTGCTGATTCACGTCCAACCTGGTGTCTACAAGAACTGTCAGGGCCTTCTCTGTCAAGATGCCTTCCAGATCAGTGGCCCTCAGCCTGTGCTGGTCATTGAACAGCATGAGATTCCCGTCAGCCCAGTTCCCTTGCCTATTGAGGTCCCACTGGATGGCAGCATGATCCCCTGGTGTATCAGTCACATTTCCTAGTTTTGTATTGTCTGGAAGCTTGTTCACTTTGTGTCACTGACTAGGTGATTAATTAAGATCTTGCAGTATTGGACCCATTACCCACCTCTGGAGTACACCACTAGTACTGTGGATCACAACCTTTTGAGCCCCAATAAGCAGATATCTGTGTCTTGTACTGTTGCTGAAGCAGTTATCTCCTAGAGCCACGACCAAGCAAGTGTGCTTAGGTTAAGAATTACCAGATGAATCCAACAATTTTTTGCTTAAAAAGCTTAAAGATTATATATATATAT
>VXBX01008488.1:29676-75813 GCA_013400415.1 Scytalopus superciliaris
TAGCAACAGCCTGGGGGTTTTTGAGGTTTTTTTTGTCAATGCTGTCATTTATGTTGTGAAAAAAGTGGCACTTTGAAAGCATGCTAATTCAGAAAATATAAGCATACAAAATTTGTCAGAACTGGCGCTATTTATATAAGCAAGAATTGTGAATTCATTCTCTTTTTCCTTTTTTTTACCAGGCCAGTCTGAACCCAGAACAAGTTTATTTTCATCCTTCTACTGCATGTTGTAGTTCCTATCTGGATCTATCAGAACCATAGTTAGAGCACGGCATAAGGCATGATTGTCATCCTTATACTGAAAATTAATTTGCCAATAAAGCCCCATTGAAGCTAGACTAAACTGCTTGCAGACTAAGATGTTAATCAGCAGAAGCCAGAGTGGTGGAATCTGGGTCATTCTGAATAATTTAGGATTAGACTGTGCAGCCCATATGAGTCAGCGGCACATTGTACTGTCCCAGAAAAGGAAGGCTTGTGTGCCTTAATGAACTTGCTACTTTTGCTGAGGGCAGCAATTCTTTCTGGACATGTTGCAGACACATACTGCTGGCTGGCTCTGGCAGACTGAGAAATGGAGGAAAGATTGTAAATTTTACCCAGACCATAACCATTTGTATGTTCTCCACTTCTTCCCCTTGCTGTCCCCAGGAGGAAAAGCAGTATTTGCAAAAGTCTCTTTTATTTGGAGAATGTGCTGAATGCCCTCAGGATATGACAGCCTGAGCTGGAACAAGGCTTCTAACTCTCAGGTATGAGAAATAGCAGAAATATCCTATTTCAACCCTTGTGCAACTAAACGGATGAAAATTCTAGCTGTACATCAATTATCTAGCTGATGACATGCTAGAATGTCCTAAAGTCCATCAGGTTACATAGTCTGAAATTCTGACATCCAGGAGGACATAGGATGTATCACCTGCATGCTGTTCACCATTCCTTGCAGATGTTTTTCTAAGAAGTTCTCATCAGTTCCAATGAAGGAAATTCTTTCTTTAATTTTCTAAGTGTCAACCCATGGCAGTGTTTGATTGTGGTAACAATGCAGAATGGACCTTGGATGACATTATGTCCCAGAAATCTGGATGTGTGACACCATCCTCAATAATGTCTTGTGATCTATGTGCTACACCAAATCAACTGACTCATATTATTTAGAACAGGCCAGTAAGGAGTAGGGAATGAATGTGAACAACATACAAATCAGTCATGTTTCCTCTTTTTTTCACCTTGGCATCAAGGGACAAATAACCTACTGCATCCTCAAAAGGATGTAACTGTTAGGACTGAGAACTTCTCAGTGTGGGTAGGAGGAGGCAAACAAAATTAAAACTACATGGATGACCTCCCCTCTCCTCTCACTGTTTTTTGGTGTTTTTTTTTTTTCCTTCGGTGAGGAATATTTGTTTGCAGAAGGCAAATCCAACTAATCTTTCAGACAGATAATCAGCTGCATCAGATATTTGGCCATCTCAGGCGTCTGTGAATTAGGAAATGGTTTGGTGGCAGCAGGCTCCAGAAGGCTGGAAAAGGACAGGGAGAAGAAGGACAAGGACAAGGACAGGACCAGGACAAGGACAAGGAATGAGAAAAGGGAAAGGCAAAGGGAAAGCCAAAAGGAAAGGGCAAGGGGAAAACAAAAAGTAGGAAGGTCAACATTTTGATGCATGAATATCAAACTGAAAAAAACCCCAAAACAAGTGTTGACTCAAGACAGAAGAGATAGCAGCTGCCTAGTGCATTTTTCTTGGGTTTTCTAAGAGCTAAAAATATTGCTGTGTGTTTGATTTTAATATCAAGTTAACTACAAAGCATAAAAACATAACTGTTTCATCTGCTTTGCACATGCTCCCTTCTTACTTTCACAGGCACAACAACCCTCTTCAGGTTAATTTTAGCTACTTGCAAACGTGGCTTTTGAGTAGACCCTGCTTCTCCTCCTCCTTCCCGTCATGTTTCTTAGAAAACTTTGGAGCTGTTTTGTGTTTTTCTGCAGCACCACTGCCCATTGCCTGGCCTCAGAACAGGCTGCAAGGTAGCATTCTGAGCCATTTGGAAAAGTGAATTCCAATAGAATAAAGCCCAAGGCTGCAGTGGACAGAGCAAAAAGCTTTCCCCAACTCAAAATACAGTCCCAGCTTCCATATAAAGTCCATTCTGCTGCAGTCAATTATTATTATATAACAATCAGTTGAGTGTTTCTCCTGTATATCAAACTCAGCTTTTAGAGAACCTTGTTAAGATGACTCTGAACAATAGTAATTTACTGGATGTGCCTTGGCAGCCTCCCTCTAAATCAGCACAAAGAAACAGTTGCTCTCTTTTCTCAGTATGGGCACCACTGTGCTACAGTACCACATAGTCATTTTCCCTACTTATTTTATATTGCTTTTGAATGAGTCCGTGAATCCAGAACCTTCTACCCTTATTTCTTTCTGCAGCATCAGCATTTTAATATATTGCACTGACAGCAATATGTTGGCTTTCATTTCAGGACTCTGATTGTGAAAACCCCAGATGTATGGATGAGGGCAATCACCTTTTGAAGTACCCCTGAAGTCTGGCAAGGAGAGGCTGCACAATCTGTGCTGTATCACAGTGGATGAATATTTTGGCTGCCATCCGCTGTGGGGAAACAAAGGCACAGAGATGCCAAACGACACACCCCAATTTTATAATTTGCTTCATACTTGAAGTAGGACAGGTACAGACTCCTTTTAAAATAGGTTCAATTTTAGCACTGATCTGTTGAATCCTCCATAGTTTTAATCCTCAACATCTCATAAACCCTTTATGTAGAATCCCACCTTAAGAGACAGACTTTATGTCTGAAAATAACTGAATTCAGGCTTGCGCCTGGCAGCTCTTTTGAAGCAGTGACAGCTTTCAGTTCAGTATCAGCTGGAAACAACTTGCAAACTTTTAACTGCAAGGTAGCTGAGATATTTAATACTCAAGTATCAATGAGGATGTATTCATCCTACAGTGGGAGCTGCAGACTTTGAAACTGCTCTTCCTAAGGAAATACCCTAGCCCTGGCCTAAGCTCCAAAAGACAGGTATCATTATGTCCCAGGAAATTACTTTAAAAAAAAAAATTGTTCTGCCTAGTTTGATGTTTGGCCTCAGAGAACTGAAAAGTCTGTGTCCCATCTGGGTACAAATGATTTAACTTTGAATGGGAGTCAGGACTTTCAGATGTACCCCTGTGCCTGCTGTTGTTTGTTCATTGATGGTAGGTGTCTGGTTGAGTGCAAAAGTGGTATTGATGAAGCTGAAGATGCAGGTGACTGCCAAGGCAGCCCACAGGAAGACCACCTCCCAGCTTTTGTCTTTCTGTGATACCTTGTTGGGACTAGGGTGTTTCAAGTGGAAGGCATCTAAGTAATCTCTCTGGGTTTTCCTAAATTGTATTAAACTGGGGAAAGTCAAGAAATGCATTTATAAACAAAGTAGCCAGACAGACTTTTTTAATTTTTCAAAAATAAACATACAGCTGTAGCTTGATGCTGCTATGGAAATGGGAAGACCTTGTCTTTTCTCTCTGTGTTTGCTTATCCTTATGTTTTATTGATTTCAATAACGTAGTGAAAAGCAAAAATGGCTTTACATTTGTGTGCTATATCTTGTTGGCTGCCTGTGACTTACACATATTCAGGCAGCTTTAAAAATGATCATGAGCAGGGCAAAATTCAGTATTGCCTTGCGTTTTGTCATGATGGAGGTTTTACAACTGTTTGATTTGCTCAGACAATTACCAGATGTTTTCATAAACTGTGTATTGTGTTTCACACAAGAAATGACCAAGCATAAAAGAAGGGATGAGGGGGGTGGGCATGAATTACGTATCAAACAGACTGAGCTGGTACTGTGGAATTTTCCAATGCAGCATGAAAATCCTATTAGGATATTTATAGGAGCTGAAATAATACAACTTGGAGAGTTTTCCACTGGGCAAAACAATCATTAGCCTTGTTTCCTCTTTTTCATGTACTTAACTTTGAGCAAGCCCATTTCTGTTCTTCAAAAGTGGCATTTTAACTAGAAGTGTTAAAGTGAGCAGGAAGACTTGCATAACAAGGATGTAGTTTTTTAGGGTTTAGGGTTGGGTTTGTTTGTTTCTGTTCTTTTTTTTTTTTTTTGTCATTGTTGTTTTGTGTTGTTTTGTTTTTCTAATGTTCTTAGTGTTTTGCTGACCTAGAAACTAATTCAAGAGAGTAACAAAACTGAATATCCTTGTGCAATGAACCAGACTTGCATAAACTCATTTCACACAAGAAAGAGTTGAAGATTGTACAGTACAGTGTGGATCCCCTAGGTCTTTGTTTAAATATGTAAACGACAGATTTTGACTTCCTAGATTTGAACTCATGGTAGATGATTGGACATAGAAAATTGCTTTGTTTCGTGTTAATCCAAAGACAATTTTCAAAGTTGTCAGAGGTTAATGACAGACAATTTTTACTCCAGCAAGGGGTTCTGAAAAGTTAAAAACAACCAGGGGAAAAAATAAGGGTGATTAGTAATTGAGTTTGTAATGTTTTGTGTCATGTTGGTATTATAATAAATTACAACAAAAGTAAACAAATGCACCTTTTATTTCCCCCCCTTTTTTTTTTTTTTTTTAATAAAGGACATTATTTGCAAAAGATGATGAGAAAAGCAGAAGTTATGAGAAAGAAATATTTAACCATAGGTTTTAGGCTGTTGTTGACAAATTTTTCCTACCTGGTGTATTTTTTACTTACATGTGAATTCTGTGGATAATACATTTTCTTCTACTGCTTTTGGGAAGCAGTTACACAAGCTAACAATTTAAGTGAATTCTTCTTATTTTCCTGCCATATAATTAAATGTTTTCTGGTATAGGGCAGAACTTCAGCTTCACATGCCAGCTACAAAGTTTAGTGAAAAAGCTCTTTTTTGCAAGGCTTTTGTTTTTTTCCAAAAGATGAATGCTGTGAAATGCTCAGCATCACTTTTCTTGGAAAAGAAAATGAAACTGAGGAAGGTGAACAAGGAAAACAGCATTCTCCTGCCTCGAGTCTGTGTCTCCTGGCAGGTACTTATCTGGGACCGACTGTGATATGTATAGTGTAACAGTGATGGCCATATTATGAAAGCAAAAATTCTTCTGCAATGCTTTCTCATGGGGTTTTAATGGACCCTGGCTCTGGCCTCTATACTGAAGTCCAATCCAATGTGGACTCCTCTGAGCGAAACACTGTTTAATTAGTCGGATGATATATTGGATTAGATGTTCTCAAAGTACAGAGGGACAGGAGCATGCATCCCCTCATCAGTCTCACTGCACATTAGTGAATCACGTGTCTATCCATCCTTACTGCTCCCACCCATGCCTTTGAACTTCCACCATTAATACTTGTCCTCAGTTCCAGCTGAGCTTCTTTGAAACTTATTGCTTAGAGAAAATGTTGCAGTTTGAGATACAAATCCAGATTCAGGTTCAGCTCTTTCCCCTCTCAAATTATCTACACATTGGTGTATTTCTAAAACTAAACTCATGAGAGTAAATTCT
Organism: Scytalopus superciliaris; assembly: GCA_013400415.1. NCBI lineage: Eukaryota > Metazoa > Chordata > Aves > Passeriformes > Rhinocryptidae > Scytalopus > Scytalopus superciliaris. The sequence goes on from VXBX01008488.1 coordinate 35,217, forward strand.
GCAAACTAAATTGTGGCATTTTTGAAGGCTGTTAAAGGATTCAAAAATATTTGGGGATTTATTTCTTATGAGATACATAATCTCAAAGAGGTACTGTATTCTAGTATCAAACCAATGGCTTTCATCTGTTTTCCCCATTTCTATAGTTTAAAAGCTGAGCCTTCTCAGAAACAGCTGCTGCTAATGACAGCCTAATTTTCACAACGTATTTTTTCAGGTTTTTTTTTTCATCCTGTATTTATCTCCCATAACTTATTTAACCTATTTGTATAGACTGACAGTTTAGCTTGTGTCTAGCAGAGAACAAGTGCAAATTCATTTGTTTTTTACAGCCAGCTTACATGTCTGAAAATATGTTATTGTGGACATGGTACCTGGTAACAGAGCAGAAAAAAAATAACTGATGTTTCCCCGCAGTATGAATCAGAGGGAACTTTAAAAATTACTCTTCTAAGTCTATTCAAGTGATTAAATATATACATGTCCATACATGAATTTGTAGGTCTTTTTTTCCTAGGTTTGTGACAGATGGTACTGAAACATTGTTCTAGCTGTCTGTAAAAGTGATCTTTATACCAATATGATTTCTCCCATCCACAGAGCTGGCAAGTAGAGAACTTTGCCTCACAGCTCTCATTTGCAGGGGTGGGAAAGGCCAAATTCCTTGCTTTATAACTTCCCCCAGTACATAGTGGGTCACATTTTGAAACATTTACTGCCAGGTCTGGTAACATCTGTTTTTGTGCCAGTTTACTTGGAGAAGGCTGTATGGGGCACCACGCAGAGCCTCAGCAATGCAGAATATCTTACAGGTTGTGGTTTATGCATAATGTTTGAAAAAGGTGAGCTAGGATAAGGTATGAGGATATGTGAAATGAAAATAACTTTATGGAAGAACAAAGGGACTTCACCCTTATTTGTACATGCTTTGAGGCTTATGTTGATGTATTTCAAACCCCAGCATAATTTAAAAAAATATAAATGTCAAGACTGCATGATTAGAGAACCAGATCCTGTTTTCTTCTCTGAAATTTTTCTTGTGCTTGGCTCGAGTCTAACGAGGGTGAACTTTTGTTCATTTGGTTTTGATTCTGTTTTGATGATGTTGTATAGTAGCCCAAGCACCTCACTCACACCACTCGGGCTTTGTAAATAAGTTATTATTTATAATATACATATATTAAAAAGGGGAACATCTTCAGAAGCAAAAATAATTTCCCCACTTAGCATTGCTTTCCTAGAAGAAGTCCGATTAGTAAAATGTTTCATGAATATTTAACTGCTTTTAAGATGATTTAACAGCAGGAATCAAGCAAAGAAACTATCATCATGGTATCTGTCTCCTCTCTAAAGACTCTAGTAGCAAGTTCTCTGCAGGACACAGATGGTCTGTGGGCCAAAGCTTCAGAACCAAAGTACTAATCAATCAAGAGAAGCAAGACAGCACCATCAATCATTTTGGAGAGCTCATTCTTTCATTCACAGAACTGTGTCACTGGTCTCCCTTTAAAAAGAATAGCCCCTTTAAGAAATACTTTAAAAAGCAATCATCAGTTCGCAGTAGAACAACATTTTATAAAGTTTCCCTGTAGAAAAAAAATTACTTTCTTTTTTTTTTTCCATGAAATCCAGGCAGCAAAAGAATGAGTGGACTTTCTTCTTTATAACAGGAAACCTTGCCACTGTGTGACAGCAGAATAAAGTGCTAATCAGCTCAAGGCACCTATGTTGGAAAGCTTCTGTGCAAATCATTATTTGGCTCACTAATAAACGAAAGGAAAGCTTTAAGAAAAAAAAAAAATTCTATTTTTAACTAACCCACTCCAAGCTCTCCTATTACAATTGTAAAAAATGGTGAAAATAAAAGATTAGAAAAGGATCGAATAAGTGACAGAAGAAAAGGGTAAAGAAATGATAAAGACTGCTTCAAAAAAATAGAAATAGCTAAAAGTATTCATATAAGAAAAATACAAGTAATTTCTTTCAGAGACTAACTAAAGTATTTTTAAGACTTTTCTTTCAATGGCTTCCTTCTATTTCACCTTCAGCTTGCTTCTATGCCATGATAACTTGCAAGCACTTATTCCTCCATCAGTGAAGAAAGGGGAATAAACTGGTTTGACTTTACAACATGGTGAGTATGGCCCAGCATCCTATGGGAGCAAGGAGTCATAGGTCAGTTCCCACACTGCTCTTGCTTCTACTCGTTGTGTGTACACCCAGCTTTTACCCAAATTAGACTGGGTTTGAATCCAATAGAATATTCTGAAGGTTGGGACACTTGCCATATTATTTTATTTTAAGTGGCTCTTGCCGTCAGAGTGTACACTGGGCACAGACCACTTCACACTGTGTTTTGTCATGCAGGAGCCAAACCTGAGAGTCAGGCTTGAGACCAGGATATTTGTTTCCAAGACTACCTTAAAACCAGACTGCCTGCCCCAGACTGGCCAAGGAGGATTACTGCATGTGGCTGCCTGTTGCACAGACTCATGTGATACTTGGGAGGGAAACTTCTGCTGTGAGCTGTGACAGTCAACAGGACTGTGAGAAACTTAGACAGGAAGGGTAGAGTTTCCCAAGCAATGGTGTTTTAACCTTTCCTGCCTTTGTGGGAGAATCAGCCATCTTTCTTCAACCTTATAGGAGAAAGAGGTCGAATCTGAATGTCCATATGGAATGTAGTATTCAGGGGATCTGAGAAAATTAACTCAAAAACTTCCTAAATATTCCCCAAAAAAGTAGTATCACTTGCTTTACCTCTCCCTCTCTCTCCTTGTCTCTCTAATTCTCACATTTTCAATAGCCTAACAACGCAGACCCAACAGAATTTTATGCTGTTTTAACAAAAACCCTCTGCCATTAGTGTGCACCTCTGTTTACACAATTGATAATGTTTTACCTCTTGCTTTTGTCATGAACTGATTTTTCTTTAGATGCTGAAGATGTTCCTCAATTTCATTTTTTGATTTACCTAAATAATTTTCACTGGCAAGATCCCAGGGAGTAGGATGACTCCTCTAGAAAAATGGTGTTAACTGCCTCTGCAGTTTCATTGGCATTATAGTCCCGGTCCCACATTAGCTCTGGATCAGCCATTCAAGGTCAGAAACAGGGAGAACACAGGGAAATGCTGGATATTAAACATTTTTATATGCTTTAGTTGCAGTTCTGAAAACTAAATGTTGAGTCACCTTAACCTGACGGGGTTCCATTATGCCAAGAAAATTTTCCCTGGATCTGCTGTCCTGAAAGATTTTTACAAGGAGGAATTAATAATCTGAGTGTTTTGTTTTTAGTTATTTCCCTTGCCTAACCTTAATTACCTTTAGCATAGATTCAGGATGGAGAAGGAAACCCTTGGTAGCTTTACTAGGAGAGCCTCAAGAAGAGAGAACTGAGCTTTGCCCTGCAGCCATTGCCTGCTTCTATATGTCCCCAGATCAATAACTAAAAGAGTGCAAAGCCAGTTGGCCACCAGGGCAGCAGCATCTCTCCCCACTAATGAGGGTGACCTTTCCACCCACTGCTTCACATGACTTGAAATCGGGGGAAATTAGTTTACTCAGCTCAGAACTTATATAACTGGTGATGCTCAGCCTGAAATTCCTGCTCATGGTGTGATGAATACATTGTGGATCTATTTGAAAAATTGTAGAAATCAGACTGAAGATAAAAGGACTGCAACTAAACCAGCTAGATCCTCTGTAGTTTCTGACAGATAGGTGAAGAATAATGATGCCTCCAAAGCGTCTGTCCTTCCGTTTGGAGAATTACACATTTAACTGTAAAAAATCACCGCTGCTGAACCAAAGGTCCTGCTGCTTACACCATTTACAAAGGCCCTTAAAATTATGGACGAGAACACAGTTCTGTGAAGAAAGGGAGACTGCTGTGTGGGTTGAAGGGTAACATTTAAAAGCTTTGCTCATCCCAGAGCAGCCACATCACTTTTCATTGGTTGTTATACTCAAGCTTAAAAAGGGACCTTGAGATATTAATTATGGATCCAGCTAGCTAGTTAATCAATCCATTCAGCACTAAACTCTTATAAAGCAGTTGACATATTTATGGAGTACTGTAAATATTTTAAGTAAAAACCAAGGGGGAATTTTATGCCCCTTATATATTATCTTATGCAATAAAAATATATTTTCAAAGGAAAAAAAATCAGTTGAAAGTGTTGCATTAGATTACAAACTGAAATGTATTTTTTTTAATTACAAAGGCCTAACATTGTTTTCACTTGAAATATAAATAAGCAGATTATTTATTATAAAGGTAAGATGCAAAAAAACAGGAATTCAAGAAAAAAACTCCCCTTATCTTGTATATTCCATGCAATCACCATTGTTTAAAGATAAATTTTGAAAGGAATTTTACGATAACTTGCCTTTCAGATGTTGTCTTTTTAAACTTGCCAGAGGTAGCAAATAGTCTTGGTGTGCATAACTAGTAAAACACATCATGATAATTTTGCCTTTCAAATACTAAAAAAAAAAAAGACCCTGAGTGAATATACAGTGTAAAGTACCTAAATTTCATTAACCTAAATCCTTTAGTTAATTTTTTTTTTTGTTCTATTGTGTCAATCTTCTGTAGATTATAATTTAGGAAAATACAAGAAATTTGAGGGGGTGCTCTACATAAATAGCTGTGCCCCTATTTCTTGCCCTTGAGATCTATTGCATCTCAACAGCCTTATACATTGAGGTTTTCTAAACTCTACATATCGTAAAGCTGTATTTGACCTTATTGGTTCACGAATAATGAGGATACATAGCATTTTTACCTTTAAAAAATGCAACATAACAGTGTGTTCAGGGCACTGGAATACATTAAGGGTTGTCTTTTAGTGAATGTGTAAAAGTATATCCTTGTTGTAGTTAAGAACAAAATCTGCTGTTTGATGACAGTATCTTATAAAACTCACTCTTAAAAACAAGCCTAAATGAACAATTCAGAAATTTTTTTTGGTTTAAGAATGAATAGGAAAAGGATTTTGAATTAGATGTTGGTGTTTGATGTGTATTTCTCTGAGTGGCATTCTGGAGAAGCCGTAAGCCAGCTTCACTTTAATCTACTATTGCACAACCAGAAGCTTCCACTCTCTGTGTTTGGCTTAGAGCCCTTCTTTATCTTAGAGAGTTTTATCGGCTCTGCAACTTTCTCTGACCAAGATCTCCTGAGGTGGTTATAAACTCAGAAACTCTTAAAACATAAGCTGACAGACAATAACTTATAATATTTGAATATTCCTGGTAAGTGGATGGTGTCCTCCTGTATTTCCAAGACCTTTCTACTGGGCATTATGTCTTTTCTCAAACTTTCAGTTAACTTTCTTCACATTGAATAATCCTTACATTTAACTGAAAGAAAGTCTGGTAGCTCTTCTCTTCCTGGATGTCTCAGACTTTGGTGCTTTTAAAGGGCTGCATCACCCATCAGGCTTTTTCTTAATCTTCTTCCCCTACCAAGGCCGTACTGGTTCCCCATCTTTCATTGATTATCTTGCCCACCTGAGTAAGAACTATTGAAGTCACTCTTTGCTGCTCTGATCTGGACGAATTATACCTCAGGCCCTGAAATGGCTACCTTATACACTGTAACATTCAGTGGTGAAGGAATTTCAGATCAACACCTAGAATCCATAACTTCTCTGCATATTGTTTCAATTATGATCTTACATTTACACTTGGTTTCTCAGAATGCATTTTAGTGATTGATAAATAACAGGAAAATTTGGAGTCCCTAAAGGGCTGACATATTACAAGAAGACTCCTTGGAAATTATCACCCAGCTTTGGGCCACAGAATTCCAGCTACAAAAACATTTCACAAGTAATTTGGCTGGCTGAACTCAGGACTGCTACATAGGTCTCATCAGAACTTTTAATAGGTATAACCAAAATCTGTTATAGTCTCAAATGGAAAGCTCTGATAAGTATGTTTACGTTCAAATGGAAACAAATGTAGAAGTATGTAGTTTCCATAAAAGAAAATCCCTTAAGCAGCTGTGAATTATTTTCTGCCCAATGAAACACAGAATGGCGGGGGGTGGGGGGTGAAATAAAAGAGAAATATCACTACAAATCAATATTACAGCATGCCAGTGTAGCAGTAGTGTATAAAGGTGCTACCAATAACAGGCTACAATTGCATTTCTCCCATTGAGGAGACCGCAGACTGAGTGAGGTGCAACTGTTGCTCTCTCATGAGTTTGGCAGGCATTGCACTGTCACCCTGTGGTCAAGATTATCACCTGGCAGCCTGGAGTGTTATGTGTGGACCACAGGAACATGTTCAGTTGTACATGTTGGCTTGACCAACACACATTTAAGTTGTGGGTTACTTGGTAAGGGAACCAATCGTAACAGTATGGGAAAGGCCAGGTCTGTATGCTGCAACCATGAACCACATCAAGCAAGGAACTCCTCTGAGTGTAGGGGTCAGTAGGGTGGCACCTCTCTCTGACTGCTGCATAGACACTTGTCATTCTTTGTGACCAACCAACAATCCTGGAGGGCAGGCTATATGTTACCATGCTGTTGGGCTCCAGTGGGCAAGGTCACAGGGCAAGGGAGCATGCAGGCACTCAGCCACAGATACCCTACAGGACTGCTCTGGTTTCATGGAGCAGAGGGATGGAAAAGCCAGAAGTTCCAGGTTTATCACTACCCAAAAAGCTTTGACAGTTTCACCAAAGAGTTTCTGGTCACCAAAGGAAAAGATAGAACACATTGCCCGTCACACTACCTTCAAGGGTCAAACATGTACCACTTTGGGCATTGCCCTGAGCATCAGCTACGGGTGAGGTGATACCATTTCATCCTAAAATTTGAGCCTTAATATAGTCTATCTCAAACACTGAATATGTCAAGTCTTCCTTATTTGTAACAACAAGCCAAATTAAAGACAGGTGACATCCTTAATTAAAATAACTTTTAAATATTATATATGTTCTTTCACATAAAGTTATGAGGATTCATTAGTATTATTTTTAGAAACTAAAGTAATCTAAAACTAAATAATTCTGCATGGTTGGGGAGCCTCAAAATTTTATGCTGAATATTCCTTCTATTTTTTTTTTCCTGCAGGATGAAATAAAAATAGTGATAAATAGAGGGAAGATCAAATAATAAACACTCCCTGTAGGTGTAATCTTTTTTTTTTTAATGAATAACAACAAAAAAAATCTGAAGTCTAGAATGTGGAATAGGGGGTTTTTAATAGAATAGATAAATAGCATTTTTGGCATGTACTATCCAAAAATGTTTAGGTTTACAGTTGTTGTTAGATCTGAGAACATTTTTCCTAAAAGTCGCTTTTCTTCCTAAATTTTTTTATTCAACTCCCTTTACATTTTTTCATGGGTTTTTGGACAAAACAAAAAACAGAAAAGAAACATCATAGTTACTCCCACAGAAGCAGACTCTTATGAAAAATACCCCATCTCCATTTCAGTTGAACTAATGTGGTACAGTGCATTTCCTCTTTACACACATTTAAAAGGGAAATTAAAGTTATTTCAGGGATTTTTTTTTTCCCCTTGGTGTGGAAAAGTGAAAGTCTTCACACATAGTTGACTGACAGTCAGTTTGATATATCTTTTCTTCAAAAGTACAGTCACAACACTCCAATTCTCAACTCCATCCCCAGACCAAGAAGTGGGAGCTCAAAGGGGGATGAGCAAGTGAGTGGCATCTGGTTTGGGAGAGGCTCCAGGGTGGAGGGGATGGCACTAAATTGAGGAATGCCATTCCTAAACCCTGACACTTAGTTACCAGTTTATCTGTCCTTCACTGTGAATGAATGGGCATATTTTCAGCTGGAATTAAATGAGCACAGGTACTATGAACAAAGAGAAAGTTGCCTTAAAGTATGTTGCTAATTATTTATACACTTCATCAAAGGCTCAGTGCTCTTGCTGTGCAACTCATAATCCTTGTCTAGCCATGGTCCTATCCATTTTTAATTTTTTCTTTTTTTTTCCATAATAGTCTTCTAGATAAAAATAATTGCGTACTTAAATAATTCCAAAACTAGCAATTAAAAAATACTTTATTGCATAACCAATATATTTTGTGATGAATACATTATGGGAAGAGAAGGCTGTCAAGCAGTTCACAAATTACAATCCAAATACAAGTGCCGTGTCTTCTGCATACTGCTTAAAAACAGCACAAAACTGTTTACTGCATTATTGAAGCTACTCATGAAACAGTAGAAGCATGGTCTTTTACTATGAATTCCATGTTCTGTAAATCCCAACCAGAGGCCAAAATGGGTTTAAATTGGATGTGTCTATCAAAAAAAATCTAAAATTGACTACATATCATGGGAAACAATTTTGTCTCAAAGAAGGAAGGAACTGTTGTACTTTACATGAAGTAAACCCATTCCTTGTAGGTCCCTTTCTATGCCATATACGCTACAATCCTATTATAAGTACATTTATTTGTTAGTTTTGAGTTCACTAGCCATATGATTATGTATGCACAGTTATATTCAGCATAAGCTCCTGACCTGTAATGTCTGGGTGATTTCAAACTGTTAAAGAAGAAAACTTATCCATCAGTGGTCTAAATTGCTATTAGAATGAAAGAGTGATTTGTGATGGGAAAGGATTTTGAAACAAGGTGAACTCTCTGTCTCACCTTCTGTAAATTGCAGTGGAGCAATTACAACAGACTTAACTATCTGAGGACACAGCAAGGGTTTGTGGGAGATAATTAGCAATATGAAATATTCAAACTACATAATTTCCAGTTAAAATACCTCAGGTGGTCTGCAAAACTTTTTTGGAAAGGCTAACAGCTGAGGGCAGTTTTCATTTAACTAAGACTGCACTACCCAGGGCTCTGTAAAAGGGCCTTGATATGTAAAAGAATAACCATATTCAGTCTCACGATAAGAATATTCAAATACACTGCAAAGATGGGGCATGACTTTATATCAGAGTTGCAAGAGCACCCAACAGGTTAAAGCTTGAGTCTGATAAGGGCTTTCAGGATTGCTAATACATTTTTACCTTCTGTGCAACATAATATATAGGAACTGTCTTTGAAGCACGGGTTAGACTCCTGTTCCCAGGCCCTGTGCTTTCTGACCCTATGACTCTTATTTTCTGTGGAGCAGATTAGGTTGAACAGAAAGGAAGGCGTGTATTCTGCTCCAGTATCTCTCCTCCCTTCACCATTACCCCAGTAGTAGCTCAGTTTAGCTTGGTAACACTGCTGGCTGACTCTTCTTCATGAAAAGAGGGGGATCCAGCCTGACTATCTTCCATTCACTTGGACATGAACCATAAGGCTGAACTGTGGAAGAAGAGTTAAAAACAGCCCTGCCTCCCCCTGATGTTGCATTGCAATTATGAAAGTCATTCCTTGAATGCAAACAGGACAGGTCTACTCTCCCTACCTTGAGGAGAGTAGATGGAGTAGATGGAAGTAAGTACCTTTCCACATCACTGAACAAGTGCAAAACATATCCTCTTGCTTAGACTTTTGAACTGGCAGACTTCAAGCATCACACATCACACAGTCTGCACATGTATCTGATATTGCATCTTCTCTGCTTAGCTTCATGGGGTCATTTGGGTTCTAAATACTCTGTGTCATCCAATGCACTGCCTACTGACCTTAAATATCTGTTGGTACTTTAAGAAAAATAGAGAATTTGGAGATAGTGCTCAGATTTTTTTACTTAAAATATAAATAACTCTGAAAAATAACTACCTACTATCTAAAAAGGCTAACTTCTGGGAAAATTGTGCTTTTACTCTGTAAACCATTGGAAGGCTATTAGATTTTTCCTTTTTTTCTGGTCTCCAAACAAAAGGAGGGGACTGTTTAACTTGCCACACAAGCTGACAGGGTTAGAGTTGGCCTGTGGAGGTGGCTGCAAATTTTCAGAGCTAGAATTCTGAGGGAACAAAATTTGTGTAAAAAGGGAAAACACATTAATACAAACATATCAGGATTTAACTATTTTACCAGAGAAAATTTTTCTGGGTTCATTAAAGGCTTTCATAATGGCTTCAGCTTGTCTTCTAGAGGCTAAGTACAGGTTCAGGTGCTGTTTTGGAAGAAAGGGAGTGTAATGCTATCAGAAGGACTTCCAGGAATATTAGTAAGATTTTGGCAGAACATGCAATGACTGCCAGAACAGCCTTACCAAACATCCTGACACAAAACCAGTATCTTTTGCATATAAAAGTTTAATTTTCTCAGGTATTCCTTATTATTACTTCATGCATGTAGTGATCTTATTTGAAATGGTAACATTTATTACAACACACTATTTAATCTCACTAAAAGATATACTGATAAAATCTTAATATTCAACCATATGAAGCATTGTGATTATAAATTCAAACACTTCATGATTAGAATCTTATCTCTTGAGTGCTCACCAACTATGAGACAAGCTTTTTTACAATACTGGGGAAAAAAGCTTGCCACTGGTAAACAGAAGAGTTCTCTAAGGGATCTTCTGGATGTCATTTTATTTCACAGTTTTAGATGCAAGATATTTAGTGCATTTGATACAGCTAATTAAGCTAGTACTCCTGGCTGTCCTCTTATATTTTCCTAGATTAAAAGACCTGGTGGCAGAGGTTTATTTAAGTAGAAGACCTGGCATGAATTGTTTTGACTTGAGTCAATCATTGGTATGAATTCATGGATGGAATGCAGTATGATGGTCTCACCTCTCTGTGGCTGCTCAGTGTGTTCCTTTTTTTTTTTTTTNGTTTTTTCCTTTTTTTTTTTTTTCCTTTTCTTGATGTGAGTAGAAAATAAGAACTATTCCTACAGATAGCAAAATACAAGAGTTTAGGAAAAAGTTACAGTGCAAATTGTGTACGTTGCTGACTTGTTTATCAAAAATCCTCTAAGAGAAACCAAAGAATTTCCATTGTAATAAAAATTTTACTGTGTGAATGAAATTATACAAATTTAAAAATATGGAGGCCTATCTGGACTATCGTAACACAGTTGTGGAATGGGATGTGTAAATTAGTTGTTTGCACATGCATATATGTATTTTGTTTGGTTTGGGGTTTTTGTGTAACTGAACTGTTCACATTTTATGAGTAATTTTTTTTTCTTTAATTCTTTGATCTTTAGAAAACTTTGTGGTTTTGATATTGGAAACAATTTCCAAAAAAACCATGGAGCTGATTTCTGACTGACAAATGACTAAAGATCCGGTCATTTTTTAAATTAAAGACTCATATATAGATAGGTCCAGTGGAAAAATCCAAGCTTGAAATAAAATATTTAGCCATAAGCAATTCTTTATGCTTCTACTATTTTGTGCATAATAGACAATTAAGCTTCTTGTTCTGCATTTGAATGATGTAATCTTTGATGCCTGGTGTATTACCTTGCTTCCTGATGTCTGAGAGTGAGTTTTCAAAGTGGTGCATGAGACACGGGGGCACAAATCCTGTTAGTAGCTAATGGGATTTTTTTGCATCATATTGAGAGACCCAGCCTTGAAATTTTCAGTATCTATATTTGTTCAAAGTTGATGTCTTGCAAATACACACCCTTCTGAATTGGCCAAATTACCTGTGTTTAACAGGTTAAAATTGTAATTACTAAATTGATCTTACAGATATCTGGTGCTGTTTACTAATACTTTTCTGTTTCTTACTCTTATTCCTCTCCCATAAGAAAACAAGATGCATCCACTTGTCACCAGGACTATCTTCAAAGAGAGTGGGATACATGACATGTCAACTTGATTAATTTCCCTAGGAAAAGAAACCCAGAGTTTTCATGTGTATGTTCACATACATTCTTCCCTCCAAGAATACAGGTAGTCCTGTTCAGCTAAGTGGGATAGGGGAGCATGATGGAACGTGTAGAAAGGAACCAACAACATTTTCAACCCTTGAAACATTTTCTGTCATGATATACCTGATGCAAATTTATTAATCTGATTTTATTACTATAGGTGTATTCATGCTGTATTAATTCTGTCCATGTGTGTGATTCCTGTAGGTGCTACAGAAAACCACATATTGATTGAGGCAGATAACTATTAACACCTATGTCTTCAGTGTCATCCTTAAACATTTTCTGCCTCTTGTTACTCTAATTCTTGACATTTCCTTTTCCATAGGAATGTTGAATGTCTTTTCTTTCTTGAAAAATTACCACCTCACAATAATACCTTGATGAAATAAAGCACAGAGTTCCCAGTAAGACAGGGACGTTGATCTGTTGCAATGAGTTCAGAGGAGGCTACAAAGATGGTAAGATGGATGAAGCACCTCTCCTCTGAAGACAAGCTAAGAGAATTGATATTGTTCAGGCTGGAAAGGAGAAGGCTTCAGGGTGACCTAATTGCTGCCTTCCAGTACCTGACAGGAGCCTGCAAGAAAGTTGGAGAGGTACTTTTTGCAAGGGCGTGTGTTGATAGGAGAAAGAGGAACAGGTTTAAACTGAAAGAGAGTAGGCTGAGATAAGATATCAGGAAGAAACTTTTTACTGTGAGTGTGGTGAGGGACTGGAATAGGTTGCACTGAGAAGTTATGGATTCCCCATCCCTGGAAGCATTCAAGGCCAGACTTAATGGGGCTCTGAGCAACTCAATCTAGTGAAAGGTGTCCCTTTCAAAGGTTGGAAATAGATGATCTTTAAGGTCCCTTCCAACTCAAGCCATTCTATTGATTCTATGAAACTATTCTCATGGGCTAATTCACCTTTAGGAGAAAAATAAAAATCCAGTCTGTTTGGTTTAAAATGGTGTACACCAAAGACATATTGGGAACATAGAATAAAATGAATGAGTCACAGTTATACCTTGAAAAATATGTAGGCAGGCTTGCTTCATAGCTCCCAATGAAGGACTTAATTTTTCAATTGAGACTTAAAACTTTCCCTGAACCTGACCACTGTTCTTGCCCTTCAAGTTGAAATGAGTTTAGTTTATACATTCAGAAATTTCTTATTATTTTTCTGCAGAGCACATCTCTCTTTTAATATTTGCATATTTATACATACTTCTTTTTTTTTTCTTTTGATGAAAATGTAATTTATTTGTTCATACTTAATTTGTTTTTAATAGAATAGGGAAATTTTTTTCAGATTTATAATTTCATGTGCACTACTGTGTACATTTTAAAGCCAACTTTTGCAACAAGTGTTGTGCTTGCACTTTAGAAAATACGTTTACCAGGAACTGTAAAGTAAAGCCTATTCCTTAACAGTGACAAGAAAGTACAATGACAATATCATGCATAAAACTTGTAACCATAGTACTTCAGGCAGTGAAGTACTTCTTATGGTTAAATCAGTGTGGTAGTCACAATCTCCCATTTTCAAGTTGATAAACATTAGGTCACTCTTTCCATCAGAAAAATGACTGTGCTGAGACAAAAAGAGTATTTCCAAATGACTCAGCAAATCAGTGGCAATACCAGTTGAGGTTTCCTGAACCTCAAACCTTTATCTCATCCTGACTAGACCAAACTTCCTTATGAAAAAAAGAAAAAGATAAAGGAAAAAAAAAAATCATTGTTATTCTTCCTGCGTATCTTCTCAGGAAATTAATGAAGTAAGATGACTGCTGTGAAAATTGTTCTGCATATCTGCACTCATTTCTTTATGGAAATAGAGTAGTAGCTGGTAGCTTAGCTTCTTCTGACTTCTTTTTCCTCCAGGGTTTGAGGTGGTGAAGACATGAGAGAAGAGGAAGCAGGTTGCAAGCAGCTTAGAGCCCTTCCTTGAACCTATGCCTCTAATTATGGTGACACAAGGAAGAATTCAATAATTTTGACACATTTGTCTGCTGAAAAGATGCTCTGGAATTACAATAGCTGCAGATGTTCGTGATGATTACCTAAAATGAAACAAAAAAACCCCAATGGATTTTTGAGAAGTTAAAGAATTACTGGATATGTGTGTGGCTAGCCGTCGCGAACGACGATGCTTTTTATGCCTGCGCGAATGGATTTATTACGTGGAGCTCAGCGCGCGCGGAACTGGCCCCACCCCCTTTAGCCCTGGGACACTCTAAGCCTTGGCCGGGGCAAGCCCGGACGAAGTTGGCAGAGCGAGACCCGCAGGGCTCGAACCGGCGTCCTTCCGAGAAGGAGCACGGATCCAGGGGCGGCGGCTTTACCCACACGGCCACAGCCGCCGGCATTACTGGATATAGTCTTATGAATTTCAACTTAAGAATGAGTTCATTTAAACTGTTACAAAGGCTGAGCAGAAGAAAAGAGAAATAATTGGGGAAAATGGGTTCAAACAGTAGACAAAGTTTCTGATCAGTTCTATTACGTTCTGACGTCTCAACCAAATAACCAGAAACTGTTTCATGATTTAAAAGATAGACATCCTACTATTATTGTGTATCTTGTCAGAGTTCCCCTTGATATCAGTGCTTCAAAGTTTCAGGCTGAACTCTACTTCTTTGGACACAAATTCATGGTGGTTACAAGCAACTCCTCTGAACTGCAGTTAAAGAACTATAGTGATTTAAGAAGAATGTTTTTCTGAAGGAGAACCAGGGTCTTTGAATAATAATCACGCTGCAAAGTAGAAATGAATCGTCCACCTAAATTCCACAGCACATACCAGAGGAGATATAGTTTGAACCACTGTTTAAAACCTGGGTTATCTTTCATGTACCATTCAAAAGATTTTGGAGGGGCATAAAAATTACTTTTTTTACACTTGGATTATAAGGTTCAGATCTTCAGATCTTATTTCTTGAGAAATAAGAAATTATTAAGAAGATTTTCTTTGTTATGAAAGAATAATTCTCATTTTACTGGGTGCCTTAGTTGCTCTGCAAAGATCAGGGCAAGTGCTACTTTCAGGACCTGCACTGTGCCTGTTGTGATTTGAGACACACTGAAGTAGTGTGAGTTGGAAATTTCAGAAGCATGGCAGAGCGTGCAGACACTGCTGCAATCTGAATAAAAAGCAGACTCAATTATTGTTGACAGATGATTTTATTATGCAGATAGCAGATTAGCTTAATAAGGAACTGTTATAAGAGAAAGTGTTGGCTGCTTTATTAACCAGGACAACTCCCAAAACACAGCTTCTCTGTATTGGTACCTGTTATGACACCAGACTTGTTATGTCATATCTATAGAAAGCAATTGTGCAAAGGGCATTGACTCTTAAGTTTTTGACGTACAGGCGGACTCTGAAGGATCATTCTCTCTTTCTGAAGGGCACAGACGTATTAGATACCAGCTGTGAGATGAACTCAGGAAAAGTGCAAGAGTGATCCTTGACTCTAGAACAAATCATTAAACTGCTCTTAACATTAAAATTTGACAGAGGTTATAATACATCTGTAGTCAGATTTTCTGTGTTTTCTGATATTATCTGGTGACACCGATCTCTTTCCCGTGGTGACCAGTGGCAGGGCCTGAGGGAATGACCTGAAGTTGTGTTGGAGGAGGTTTAGGTTCAATATTAGAAAAAGGTTCTTCACACAGACAGAGGAAGGCTGGACACAGGAACAGACTCCCCAAGGAAGTGGTCACATCACCAAGCCTGACAGAGTTCAGAAAGCATTTGGATGATACTCTCAGGCACATGACATGACTCTTGGGGACGAACCTGTGCAGGGCCAGGAGTTGGACTTGATGATCCTTGTGGGTCCTTTCCAACTCAGCATATTCTGTGATTCCATGAAAATCAAAATTTTAAGAAAGTGCATCTTAAACCTCCTCCAGAACATCAACATTAAAATAAAGGAGAGAATCCATTAAGACAAATAAAAAGAAAAAGCAAGAGAAACATGTCAAAACAGTGGCATTTTCCCAAATCCTCTCTTGAGTGTGTAAATTGCCAGTCTGACACAACTGCCAGTCTGAACTCCTCTGGTTAACAATCATTTTAGTCATAAAAGTAAGTCTTCAAAGGAATAAGAAAGATGGACTATATATTCTGAAATTTCACTGCCCCCAAAATAATCTGTTATCCTTAAGAATATATTTTTTTAAATTGTTATTAAGTGCCAATATGGTTGTAAAAGTATACTTGTGAAATGATGGAAGAATGTTTTTTGACTTATTTTATATCTTTTTTTATTAGGTCCATCTTGAAAGAAAAAAGTATTTTAAATTCTAGGGAAATAGTTCAAGAGTAGGGTTAGTTATAAGTAGAAGTGACTGCCCAAGGTGGTTGCACTTTTAGGAAGATACAGGGTTAGCAGTCTTCTCATGTGTGGAATTATCGAGTATAAAAATCCATGAAATCTCTCTTTTTATGAGACTACAAAATCTCCTAACTATTGCCATATTATTTAAAGTATTGATAAATAGTTAGGAATTACTTGGTAATGGGTTTTTTTCCCTAAGTATTACGAACAGTTGATTAGTAGGGCAAGTACACTGGGTCTTTCAAGAACTCAACCCTATCTAAGCTCCAGGGTCTTTTCAGCACTGTATGTGTAAACCTCTTTACTTTTCTCAGTATTTCTTGAGAAGATCTGATGATCCACACCTCTCATTTAATTTACTCCTGAGGTCCTAAACAGGCAGTCTTGGAAAGCTGCTTTATCCTTCAAAGTTGAAGAGGCCTTGATACCTGATATTTTGCATAAAAGCACACTCAATTCACCTGGAATGGATTATATGTGCAAACATGAATTGCCAACTAATTTGATTAAAGCTAACAAGGTTGGTGTCATGACTTAAAAGCAGACTCTTTATCTGTGCCTTACAAGCTGATGGATTAGGAGCCACTAGTTGCTTACAGACAATTCTACCTCCATTTGTAGACTGTGAAAGATACAGAAGGAGTTGCATATGGACCAGACAATTCCAAAGGGCCAAAGCAAAATCTAGAATTCGTAAGTCTCCAAAGAGCAAATTTATTCAGGTAAATGTTGGACAGTTTACACATATGGGAATATTGCCGTTTTTTTAGAGATTCAAAATGTCCCTCAGACAAAAAGGCATTTTCTTGTGTACCTTGAAACAGTATTTAGCTGGGATTCTCCAGCCTGCATGGAAAGTGTTTGTGTATGATGATTATGATGATAGCAGGCAGTAATCTGTTATTATATATATATTGTTATATATATATATAACATATATAATATATATAACAATATAAATTGTTATACTCTGGAAATTAGAGTAGTTTGTTGAAGGGTGTGATGGACGAAGTTTTTTGTAAGCTTTATTTTAAAACCCTTGTATGCTCACTGTATTATCCTGCTCATGAGGCTGGATAGAAAAAAAAAAAAAGGAAAACAAAAGGGTTAAATTTTTCTTAAAATCATACATATTNCTGACACAACTGCCAGTCTGAACTCCTCTGGTTAACAATCATTTTAGTCATAAAAGTAAGTCTTCAAAGGAATAAGAAAGATGGACTATATATTCTGAAATTTCACTGCCCCCAAAATAATCTGTTATCCTTAAGAATATATTTTTTTAAATTGTTATTAAGTGCCAATATGGTTGTAAAAGTATACTTGTGAAATGATGGAAGAATGTTTTTTGACTTATTTTATATCTTTTTTTATTAGGTCCATCTTGAAAGAAAAAAGTATTTTAAATTCTAGGGAAATAGTTCAAGAGTAGGGTTAGTTATAAGTAGAAGTGACTGCCCAAGGTGGTTGCACTTTTAGGAAGATACAGGGTTAGCAGTCTTCTCATGTGTGGAATTATCGAGTATAAAAATCCATGAAATCTCTCTTTTTATGAGACTACAAAATCTCCTAACTATTGCCATATTATTTAAAGTATTGATAAATAGTTAGGAATTACTTGGTAATGGGTTTTTTTCCCTAAGTATTACGAACAGTTGATTAGTAGGGCAAGTACACTGGGTCTTTCAAGAACTCAACCCTATCTAAGCTCCAGGGTCTTTTCAGCACTGTATGTGTAAACCTCTTTACTTTTCTCAGTATTTCTTGAGAAGATCTGATGATCCACACCTCTCATTTAATTTACTCCTGAGGTCCTAAATAGGCAGTCTTGGAAAGCTGCTTTATCCTTCAAAGTTGAAGAGGCCTTGATACCTGATATTTTGCATAAAAGCACACTCAATTCACCTGGAATGGATTATATGTGCAAACATGAATTGCCAACTAATTTGATTAAAGCTAACAAGGTTGGTGTCATGACTTAAAAGCAGACTCTTTATCTGTGCCTTACAAGCTGATGGATTAGGAGCCACTAGTTGCTTACAGACAATTCTACCTCCATTTGTAGACTGTGAAAGATACAGAAGGAGTTGCATATGGACCAGACAATTCCAAAGGGCCAAAGCAAAATCTAGAATTCGTAAGTCTCCAAAGAGCAAATTTATTCAGGTAAATGTTGGACAGTTTACACATATGGGAATATTGCCGTTTTTTTAGAGATTCAAAATGTCCCTCAGACAAAAAGGCATTTTCTTGTGTACCTTGAAACAGTATTTAGCTGGGATTCTCCAGCCTGCATGGAAAGTGTTTGTGTATGATGATTATGATGATAGCAGGCAGTAATCTGTTATTATATATATATTGTTATATATATATATAACATATATAATATATATAACAATATAAATTGTTATACTCTGGAAATTAGAGTAGTTTGTTGAAGGGTGTGATGGACGAAGTTTTTTGTAAGCTTTATTTTAAAACCCTTGTATGCTCACTGTATTATCCTGCTCATGAGGCTGGATAGAAAAAAAAAAAAAGGAAAACAAAAGGGTTATATTTTGCTGAAGATCATACATATTTAAAGAAGAAAGAAGAAAATTCTCAAACAAGTTATACTTTGCCTATTATAATTGTAGAATATCCATCTTGTCCTTTGATATGGCTCATTTCAAATAATAAATAGATGCTTTTCTCTGAAGATTAACTCAATACACATTTCCCTTTAACTGTACAATGAAAAAAAAAAGTCATTCTATGAGAGTTGTAGTTTTCCTAATTTTTCACAGTCCTGGCAGATATTGATTGTGCACATATTGATATTTACATGAACATAATCAAACAAAGGTAGTAGCTGACTAGTATTTCTTGCTGAATATGTCCCATGTATATGTTAATTTGAAGCATGTGACTTGTTTCTATGATTAATCTAACCATAATGATTTTTATCGTGTAGCTCTGTGAAGGAGTAAAACATGTCTTGTGAGGGGAAAAAGAATGAATCCGTGAGAAACCCCTGTCCACAACCATGCAGCAGAAGGATCCTCAGTCATCTCCCTGTAGTCCAAAGTGTCTGTGTGCAGGGTTTTTTGTGGGGAAGGTGTTGTGCTCACGTAATTCTGCTGCAGACCAGGCACATCTCCATGGTGGAAGTACTCCGAGATGGTCCCTCCTCCTATTCTCCCTCGTTCTAATGCCAGTGGTAGACTATTTAACAATGAAACGTAAAAATACTACTTGGGCTGGCTTCCTGAGTGACAGGCTCATATTCTGAGTCTCAGATCAGTATTTTTGACAGTCGGCGAGTCTTCACACTACTGCTCCTAGGTTCAGGTAGTTTCATGGACATATAAGCCCACTATATAAGTTTCCAGATTTCCAGGTTCTACAAAGAAAAGCAAATTGAATCTAGATGTTCAAAAATACCACAAGGTAAGAAATGCTTCATTTACACCATTTTTTACTGCTTGCAATGTTGTATGTTAGAAACCTCTCTTATTCAGGAAATTCATATGCAGAGTAGCTGTGGCTGTTGAACATCAGTCTATCTCCCTTTCACACAGGCTTGTCAATTAATGGACTGTAAAGATGCATAGTTGTTTCATGAAGAAAATGTCTTATGCAGCTTAAATCTTTTGCAGAAATGAGAACAACTCTGAGTATTTTTCATGTCACTTCTCTGTGATGATCAGTAAACACCCTTCAAGAAACCTTGCAAATGTTTCAGAAAAATAAAGACTATTTTTCATCACAAACTGTAATTACTTTAATTATAGGATAATTATATAAATAATGCGTTAGAACACAGCTTTCATTTTTTTCTTTGTTTTCTAAATATTATCATCTTTCTATATTTTCTGATGTGTAAACAGGAAACATTTAAGTTTAGATGAAGAGTAGGTGAACTCCCTGCAATGCAAACTGAGAAAGCCAAATGATGATTAAGCTATTGAAACTACCCAACTAACAAATAATTTTTAAGTGAGCAGGTGTATTTATTCATTATAACTTCAAAATGGAAAACATATTTGAATTAAGTTCTAAACCCTCTCTATATTAACAGGCCTGGTCTATAAATGAAAACCATCCCAGAAAGTTCTGTAAAGAATTAGAAATTTGTATTTTGCTCCCAAAGTATCAATAGAGGAGTAAAATTCTTTCAGTCATTTTCATTAGAGCAATGATTTGGGATTATATTACTGTAAGTACACATTTCTATACATGAACTGTTTAATTGTAAAAAGGACCAGGAGAAATAGCTATCACTGGCCAGTTAAGGAAAGTAGATACAGATACTTTGTTTTGTTTTGGTTTAGACATTCCATTCTTGACCTTTACTTTTATAGGTCTATGTAGCATCTAGTACGTTAGATGTGCAAATGGTGCATCTTATGAAAGTCACAGGCCTTAACATCATTATACTATTCACTTACATGGCACTGAAATGGATAAATCCATGGGTTTAGTTTCACAGGCCTAATAGTGATTGACATGTGAACTCCAAACTATCTAAAGCAGAAATAGATAAACTTTGTTTACCGACATTTAGCTTCAACTATTCTGAGTTCAATGTACAACAGCAATTATACATGCTGCTGCCCCAGGCTGTCCTGTATAATACAGTAAATTCTGTATTCTGGGGTGATATCACTGAAAGTATTTCATATATATATGTATGTGTGTGTGTGCGCATGTGTGTATGTATGTATATATTTGCAAGGAAATCACATTCAAATGGAAAGGATTCTGGCTCCAAGTCTGAGCCATAAGTGATAGCTTGTTTTTTATTACCAATGTTTGGAAATCTTAACACCAAAACATATTCCTTGCTACTGTCTGATTTATCAACATTTCTTATGATTCACAGGGGTCAGCTTCTGCACAGTCACACCCAGTGCGAGTTTCTGTGAATCTCTGAGATCACAGTTAGATCCCACAGTGACAAATCTTTAATGTATATTTTAGAACTGACAGCAGACCTCAAGCCAGTCTTACTTCACTGCACAAACAAGATGGATTTCTATACTTGTGAATGGAAGCTGTTCATGTTTTCATGGAGAAAAGACTGTCATATGCCAGGCATGCTTTTGCAGTTCATTTGCATGTGTGTTTTTGCTAATACCCTTAAAACTTGAATGTAATCAGAGTTCTTTTTCTTACTTTTTAGGGAAATGTTAAAAAGCAGAATGGGTCAAGCAGGAGACTTCCTTGACCTTTCAGAACATGCTCAGCTACTGAAGGCACTCGTTTATACTGTGTGGCATAGGTGGCATAAATGAATATTTATTGTTCATCTAGCAAAGAAGACAATCACCTATGTCCTTCTTCTGCTGCTCTGAATGTACACTATCCATACTTCAGTAGAGTACACTCCACTCCAGTATTGACACTAACATGCATGACTGAACAGCAAAAGAACAAACTAATTTCAACAGCAATGAGAACCTCTTCAGTAGCTGAGATCACTTCACATTTATGAGAAGAAAACACAGAGAAATAAATACCACAAGAACAGAACTAAGGATGAGATAGACCTCTTTAATAAGACTTTGCAGATTCCTTGGTCTGATTGCAGTGACATGGTGTGTAAATGATATAATTTCACTAATTTAAAAGGAGTTTCTCTTTTGACTGGAGTTAACCAGCAAAAGCTCTGAAATCACCAGATTGTACCACTATTTACTGGGAAAATTCTTATCCTAAACATCTGAGTTTATCCCTTCAGATATAGTTAACCCATACGTAGTCACAGCATTTCAAATTTTATTTGGAGCATAAATATGAGGCTAAAGTATTGAAGGAGAGCTTTCATAAATCCTTGCAATTCATGTTTTAGTAAATAATGAGGAAGTGTCCTCATGTACAAAGATTAGGTACTTATTTCCTCTGCAAGCCAATGATCATGGATTTTCTCATCATAAACTGTGTACTTACATTTCCGCTCTTGCTCTTTGAATTCACCTCTCCATTGTTAAACAATTAAGTAGTAGAAGCTGTTAGTAGTCTGTTAAAAAACTCATCCTATTTCACGGGGTTTTTTTCCAGTCTTGTTCCACTATTTTCATGTGAAAACAAGGATAAAAACACTTAGTAAAACAAAAGACATCCAAAATATCAGAAGTAGGACATCTGTAGATATTCTTCAAAACCAATTGCCATATGAATTAAATAATTAAAACCACCAATATGCTGTAGCTTCTAAGAGGTTTTTTCTTGCATATATACGAACATTTGTGATCCTTTAAAGGATGCACGTATAGGAAGCATTTCTCAATAAAAAGCACCAAAATGATGCCCAAAATGTCACTTTGAGCTCCTTTAAATGCATGGTATCATCTGCTACATAACATTAGGAAAGCTAGAAGGATAACCAGTTTCCTTTAATAGGAAAAAATGGCAATTTTCCAACAAATAGCTCTGTATGATGGCAGTACAGCTCATAGAGGGGGAAAAATTGAGGGGAATTGCACTGCAGAATCAACATCTTCTCGAGCCCCTGTGGGAAGGAGCTGTCCATTAGAATAGTTATTCTGACTGGGTTTGACAAATGTAGTGTATATCCATGCAAAGAATTTTTTCCTTCAGATTTAGGTCCCAGGTGCATTGTTTATGATTTGCAAACCTTCACTTAGTATTACTGTCCTTATCTTTTTCTTTAAAGGACACTTGTTACATTACAAATGCAGTGTAATGGCTTATGGCTACATATTAATACATACATTAATATTCTGCTCTTTGTTTTTTCTTTAAAGTTCAAGAAGCTACTTAAAAATATCAATATTTTCCTGCAAAAATACATTTAATGAATTATTGTGGAAAATATGTGTTCACATAAGATACAGTAGTAGTAGTATTGTCATACTACTATACATTCACATGTAAAGCAAGAGGCTTTTCATCAGGATCTTAGTAGACATCATGCAATGGTAACAGAAGGTGTTCTCCTCCTCTGACCCTAAATTTGATTATGTTTATGGCCTTTTATACCTACAGATCTCTAGATAAGACCTCAAAATAAGAATTGTCTCTCTGCGTAAATAATGGCACAATCTGTTTAGGCAGTGCTAGAAGCTCTTGGCTTTTCTTACTCCAGCAGTTCTGAGTTAACTAGACCTCCTGGCTGATGCAAAATGTCATCTCTGGATTTATCAGTTGGAAGGGGAATCTCAGAACATCTCAGTGTAGCTGTTCTAGAAAAGGAACTGCACAATGTGTCATGATCAGCTTCCTCAGGAAAAATAAGTAAATATAATTTGTTGAAACCATATATTCCTACGGTAATTTTCAATAAATTGAATTGCATCTAATTCAAACTGGGGCTACAAAAGTCACATAATTCAGAGATGACAGAAAGGTCTTGGAGAGCTCCAAGGTAAACCTTGTGTAATTATATTTTCCTCAGTCTGTTCAGAACATCTTTAAACTTAACCATTTTATTTTCAGATGTAGTATAGAATTTGGAGTAGATAATCCATTCAACATATTAATGCATAATATAATGGAACCACCTTAACTCAAGAAATTCTGATCTTTCAAAATGCTGAGGCATAGAGCCTTGAAATATAGTTAAAGGATAGCAAAATTACTCTTTATTTCAAATTCATACAAAAATGGTCAATTTAAATGGGAGACTAGAACTGATATAGGGTCACATTCTCAGTCCCAGAAATGCCTGTTTGCATCATTCAATTAACAAAATAGAGTTTCTGCTAAAACAGTATAAGAAAATGACAAAAGTTAAGTGATCCTCAGGACAAGATCCATGGAAACACAAAGGTGCAGTGAAAACAAGATAAGGAAGTGGTCTTAATAAAACACATACAGGGACTAATCCTTCTCCCACTAAAGACAGGGGCAATTCTACAGTCAGCTGAGATTTCCCAGTTCACTCTGATAAGACACGTAGAAGTAGTATTAAAAGAAAGGGAAATGCAACACTTAATATTTTATATCAAAATACTCATTTACTGGTGCTATTAGGTCACCCAAATTAAATTGGCATTTGGATCATGACTCAATCACAAACTGCTCTTGATTTGTGTCAATAGAACAGTATTTCATGTCTTTGATAACTGGTTCAGCTGAATGATTTTTAGTCACTCTGCTTTTCAGGAACTGCTCATTTTGATTAATCATTATTTGTGGGATGTTATTGGTCATACAGTATATTTTCTGTTTCTTGATTAGCTGACTGAAACTTTAACAAATGATAATGAGTTATGACTAACAAATAATGAACAGTGAACAATGAACAATGCATTTCAGGTACAAATTTGGACAATATTACAGAAGCACAGTCAGTGTTTTGAGTACCATGAATACTGTGCCACAAGTATTTGGAAATATCTTCTATTATGATAGTAAGAGCAGCAATAAATCTATGATCATTTATTTGTGGCTAAATTGCAAGAGTGTTTCTTGCATGATTCCAACAACTCTAATGCTGAAGTACACACATAAACTAATGCAATCTCTTTAAAAAATGTAGAGGAGCTCAAACTGAGAAGTGTTACTAAACAAACTGCTGAATTGATCCTGAGTGTCCTTCTTAATTATTCATTTTCAAGACTCAATAAAAAATAAATTGCTACCTGTGGATAAAATCAAAATCAAATTTTTAAAATTATGTATAACACATCAGTTTTTAACAATGGTTGCAGCTTCTGTATTGACTTTAGTCTTCCCAGGTTATATTGGTGACAGTCTGGTAAGTTAGCAGTAAATACAGAATAAAGGACTCTGCTACAGTAGTTAGCTGCTTGTAAAATCTAATTAAGGCTTCATACTCCTTAACCATTAACATTATTCATTTAATAAGCAAACATATGTGTCATATATCATCAGGAAATCAAGTACAGAAGGTCGGGACTTTTACGACTTTCTGTGACATTTGAGTTACAAAGAGTAAATCCCATACACTCAAATATCTTTTCCCTGGTTTTAGGGCCAAAGAAATCTTAGAGATCCTAAAATAAACTAGTTGGGATGTCCTGTGTTAAGGCTGAAGTAAAAGAGGGATCACCTTCCACTGAAAGCAAAACTAACTTGTCCTTACAGGACTAACCAAAGAACAGATGCAGGACTTGCTGTAGTTCCATCAACCCATTAACAGGCAGTGAAATTCCTTCTCTTCCTCATGAAAGATGCTATAAATATTGTTATTACCTGTGTTTTCTGCATTTTTTTCATTTTACCCCATGGATGTTACTCTGAAATCTAGTGGTTATAAGTCAAAAGGAACCCTGAGGCATGCAGAGAGAAATTCACGCATTAGAGTGGGAACCGTAGTATTCACTTATTTAAGAGGTGAATTTGGACAGCACTACTGCAGGAGCCAAGTCAGAATTTAAAACAAACCCTTCCAATAGCTGAGATGTCTGTTCTGGGCTTTGTTTAGTCAGGTGGATTTCATTCCTGCTCTTCACTTACTCTGATGTTTAAAATGGTTCCTAGGAGGATAAATCAGTTTCTCATTTCATATTAAAAGTTAACACAAACACCAGATAACTTGCAGAGACTTCAAAGGAAAATGATAAAAAATGCTTTGCAGATATAGAAAAAAACAATCCTCAGCAGTCTTCATCCTCTCCTCAAATCCTCAGTTCTACAATGAACAGGCGCATTTAAGAAACTTTGACTGAAAAAGCCCAACTGATTTTCAGAAAGCGTTTTGTGTTCAATTCAGTCCTGGAAAAAATGAGTGGACATTTTTCTAATCTCAGCACCAAATTGAGTATCCTACTGCTTGTGAAATTTAACCCCTAGAATTCAATGACTATAAATGCAAGTGGTGAACATTTTTAATTTGAAAGCAAAATGGAATGGGATTTTCTTTATCTAATTTTAAAATAACAATTATTTCTGGCACAATCATGCAATTCCCAAGCAAGGAAAATGAAAATCCAGGATGATCCATTATTTCTGTATTTAACTAAATCATCTGGCTCACTTGTATTTCTCATTATAGAATTTATTATTCAGTTACTTAGACCCACTCCTATATCATGGCAAGTATTGTGCATTTTTACAGCAAGGTATATTTAATAATATATTTCTAAAGTGGTCAAAGAGTAACACTCTTCACCTGGCACAAAGGAATCAACTCTCAGGATGATTCAATAGGAAAAAATTGACTATAATTATTCTATGACTTGGGTTAACCAAGTTAATTGGTTAACCATTCCTTTTAAAAATTAAGTTTCTGTTGTAAGCAGGAGCAAAGAATTTTAGAAAGCAAAGTGGTATATCTAATGGAGCTCCTCAGTACCTAGAAATCACCCCAGTTTTGGATCCATGTTACATTCCAAGGGTCATCCATTTTCTGCACGCAGCCTGAGTGTTCTCCCCATCCCCGGAAACTTTCTTCTCTGAATCGTCTTACGGCCAAAGATCTGTAGGTGTGAACAAAGCAGATCCTGACACTTCTTTTTCCTTATATCTTTTAGTAAATCCAAAATTACAAATTATGCTTATTATCCCTTGTTTTTATTTTCGGAGCTGTACTCCTCTTTTTGCTGTCCTTCCCACAGATTCAATCCCCTGAGAGGAGCAGGAATGCCTAGAAAGAAATCCTGAGAAAGCACAAGCCACCATTTTTAACTTCACTCTGCAAAAAGATGCTCTTCTCTGGTAAACTCTGTCAGCAGTCAAGGGAAATCTGTGATTAGGTTTGTGTGCTATTTGTCTGTGGTGGGTTGACCTTGGTGGATGCCAAGTGCCCATCAAGTTGCCCTATCAATCCCCCTCCCCAGCTGGACAGGAGAGAGAAAATAAGATGGAAAACAACTTGTAGATTGAGATAGGGCATTTTCCTTAAGCAAAAGAGAAAGTTTGCATGGTCATAAGCAAGGAGAAAAACCAATAATTTTATTCTCTACTTCCAGCCAGCAAGCAACACCCATCTGCTTCCTGGGAAGCAGGGCTTCAGCATGCATACTGGCTGCTCCAGAAGGATAACATTGTAAATAATGAATGCCCTTCCTTCTCCTTTCCTTATCTTTTATATTTGAGTTGTCATCATATGATATGGAATATCTCTTTGGTTAATTTGGGTCAGTTAGCCTAGCTGTGTCGCCTCCCAGGATCTTACCCACCTACAGACTACTGATGGGGGGAAATGCTGAGGGGCAGTGCTGATGCTGTGCCAGCTCTGCTCAGCAGCAGCCAAAACACTGGGGTGTCATCAACACCTTTCTAGCTACCAATGCTTTGCACTCTGAGGGCTGCCATGGGAAAATGAACTCCAGCTCAGCCAGAGCCAACAGAAGGCAAAAAGGTGCTGCTGAATAGTTTCAAAACAGATAAATCATAACCATTTGTACAGCTCTGCCTGGTGTCCCACATGGAAGGGAAGGTGCAAATTACTCAGATGGAGGAGCAATACACTCTGCAAAGAGGAGATGTAGAAGGAAGATGGTGTAGCTGGAACTCACACCCATTTGTTTTGAAGAAGCCAGAGGACAAAACCAGTAAAAAAAGAACCCAACTGTGATTTTTGCCACTGCAAAAATCCACTCCTGTATTTCTCCCTTCTCTACTAAGACATTTGCTGAGTTTTTCCCCATTTTTAGGATTCTAACATTAATTTTCCCATGCAGAAGAGTTATGACACCCCATTTTATTAATCTAATTACTTAATTAAATTGAATTGTGATCCTTATACCTGCAAATACATTTTATTTCAGGAACAGTCCCCCACTGAGTCTCACAGGGCCCTGCATATGTAACTTGCATTAACAGCAGTGGTCATTACCTGCTTAAGTGTCTCACAGATAATGGAAATTAGATTCCTGAACGTCACAGCAAGCCCCTCCACAATTCTGGTTTCCAGTGACTCAAGGACCCTTGGAGTTCTGACCACTCATGGAGTAGCTTTTGCCACAAGGCCAGTAACGGTGGTCCTTTCTGTCATGTAGAGACCTATAAATGAAGATGCAGAAGCTGCTTTTCTTCTCTTTCTTTGGCTTTCCATGTACGTATTTGTAAATACATGCAGTAACATATTCACATGCATCTCTCTGATCATATGTTTTTGCATGGGCATATAAATATATATGTATATATATATATCTGTATATGTATGTATGTGAACCTGCATGTTATATATCAAATCACTGTGACCATTAGCTTAGTTCAAAGAATAAAACTTTCACTGATATTCTGGTTTAACATCTCCTAATGATATATACATGCATAACTGAGCTGATAGATCAGTAACTAAGTTATGTCTTAAATTTAAATACACATTTTTTTGTATCCTCTTTAAGCCAGAAATTTTTATTTTTTAAAAAAACCCCTTGGTATAAATATTATCTTCTTACATTACCTTGGTTGCCAGTGTGTACTGAACTTGCTGAACATAAGTCACGCTGGCAGCATTGAGTGCATTTGTTCCCATGTGCTTTATATATTATGGAGTCTTGGGCCTGACAAATATTTGAGCTGGAGACCATCAAGCAATTTCGGATATTACAGGCTAAAGGCAAATAATTAAGGAAAAATACTACATTGAGGAAACAGCTGGAAAACTCAATCTGAGAAATAGCAGCCAAAGAAAAAGGAAACAAAAGACTGAAGAGCTCTGAGGTCTAATTATGAAGGCTAATACATAAAGACTTTCTTCTCCTGTCTAAACCATGTGATCAGGGAACAGCTCTCAGTTCAGAAGTCCTGCTCTGCACTTCAGCAGCATCCCAGCTGCATATTGGGATGAGTCTACCTTGTGCACTGTTCTCCCTGTCCTGCTCTTCTGTAAGGGTAAAACTGAAAGCCACTTAACAAAAGTATGAAGCTTTCACAGAAAACTCTTTGCCTGTAGTGCTGCCAAGCTGTACCAGTCATGTAAAGCACTGTTGCTTTCTCTTCCTGTATATCTTGAGAGAGATGCCTTTATACATAAAGATCTCCACAACTTGTCTGCAATTCACATGGTGACACCCTTTGCTTTTCAAAGTAGCTCTCTTTTTGGTGGTGTTATGTACTTAATAAAGCAAACCTGTGTTTTTCACAAGAAATACATGCCTCTAGCTGCCCCCCTTTTTCTTTTTTTTTCTTTTTTTTTTTTTTTAAACACTTTAGTTAAAAACCTATTTGCCATTCCAAGAATGAGATTAAGGAAAAGGATGTTGTTAAGTCTATTTTCACAGACATATTTTGAGAAATATTAACATTTCCATTATTTGGTGTAAAGTTGTGACACTTCACAAGAAAACACTATCATGCCAAGATACATTACTGAATCTGCTAAAAAGACCCAGAAAAACAAACTCAAATTTGGATAAATTATATGCCTTTGAAAAGCGTATCTTAGGGTCTCTTTAGAGATCCATTTTCTGAAGACTTCCCCTTCAATAAGTTTTGGAGTAGCTGTAAGAAAACTACCTACTATCCAAAATATATAGGCTTCTTTACTGCAAACCATCTGAATTTTGAAGATTGAAATCGGCAGAGAAAGGCTGGGAATGTCTGTAAAGACCATCTTAAGTGAAGCACAGAATCATATAATCATAGGATATTTTCATTCAGAAGGGAACTTTAAAGGTCATCTTCAGTTGCTCCTGCTATGAGCAGGACATCTTTGACTAGATCAGCTTGATCAGAGCCCCATCCAACCTGACCTTGAATGTTTCCATCTACCACCTCAGAAGATAGTGTAGATCAGTAACTAAGGTGTTCAGTTCCCCATCATGCTCACTCCATTAGGTCACACAGGGTCAAGTACTCAAGTCTTCACACCTTTTTTTACACTGACTCAGTGTTCCTGTAAGGTATATTAAGGGTGTGCATCTGGGATTTGATGAAGAAAAAGTCTTCAATTAAAACAAAAGTTACAATAACTCAGTGTGGTTGAATAACTAGACTCTATACTGTTATGAAGAATTAACTTTTAGCAAAAAAACATTTTTAGCAAAAAAAGACTTCCATACTCCCATTATGAAATCAAAATATAATTGAGTGGTATCATACTGCCCTCCATAAATAGCATGATGCATCACCTAATATTTAAAGACATAAGAGACCCAGTGAAATTAACTTCTAAGTGTTTTTCTCAACACTTATCAAAGAAGAAAATTACATTGGGATTTGGCCAATGAATTCTTGTTGCTCAGAGTCATTGCCCAGCAAATCATACAATAATTCTTTCAAGGCTGTTATGAACTTAAAAATAAGCTGCAGCTCACTGAAAAATATACAACAATTCTTAAATTTCATAAAGAATTTCTTCAGCAAATTATGTCAGTCCTGAAATGATATAATCTGTTCACTGGTAGCAAGTGCACAATGGCAGACAAAATGTACTAGAGGCATTTTTGCACTATGCCAAAATAACATGCTATACTGAATATGAGCTTCCAGTAAGTGTTGCTAATAAGTCAGTAAAGCCTCTGTGGTGCTGTAGTATCAACAAGAATTCAAGAGGTAAAATGCATGAGATAATATCAGTCTATCATGTTTTTTACACTCTCAGGTGAAAAAAGTCCTAGCCTACTTGTGCCCCCAGAGCTGGAGCTATCAGCATTCTGCTTTTCACCTCCAAGGTCAGGATTAATTTCCTTTTTTCAATACTTTTACCTATGAAGAATGAACTAAATAAATGGAATCGACAGATAAAGTATTTTATGAATAAATTAGGAAGTCTTTCCCTCCTGTCATTGTCACCCCTTGAAGTGACAGATTAGCTGCTGATCTGAAATCTATCAAGTGAATTCTTGAGCTAACGCCCTCCTGCCCTCCCCAGAGAAAACCCTAGTTAAATAAAAAACAGCTATAAAAAGACCTTTCTCACAGAAAGCTAAAGATGCTGAATCTTGGTGCTGCAGGTCTCACTCCACCACACAGATTCAAACCTTATACAGGCATTTTCTGCTAGGAGCAGTAATATTTTTCCTTTCAGAAAAGCAGGATTTGCAAAGCCTGACAGACTCCACAGACCTCCTTATTGGTTGACATTCAGTTTTAACTAAGATCCAAATCTATGTTGTTTATTCACACAGAATGTGCCTTTGGTCTTTATTGCTAATTAATTCACTTTACAAACTCATCTGCCTAATGTTTAAAGTTGTATTACAAACAGGAGGTTCAAAGTTGTTACTGCCTCTTCATCTTCAGTGTACCTAGCTTGGTCTATGTGTTGGGCACATATGGAATGTAACATCGTTCATTGATCTAACACACTCAAAATGTAGACACCAGGGAACAAATTAAGGGCAAAATCCTTCTCTCAGATCTGTTGTGCATGGATCAGAGATAAGCAGTACAAATTAGGGCTTTTCTCAGCTGCAATGCACAAATGTTGCTTCATGAGTTCCCCTCTAGGCTTCAAAAAGAGGTTGTGCCATTTGTGCAATGACATCCTCTTTGGGCCAGGCAAATCTCCAAGGGAGTGTGGTCTGGCCAAAAGAAGACCATTTTGTCTTTCAGGTCCTTGCTCCCATTAGACATTTGCACACACACACTTCACTGCACATGAGATCGAATCAATACAAGCAGGCCTGCTCAGGAATGAAACATGAGCACTCAATAAAATAAATAAAGAAAGAAATACGTGTACAGTCCCCAGCCTGATGAAGAATTCAAATTGCCTCAGAGTGTTTTCACAGGTTTACACATAGAGCTTGTTTAATTTTCTGTTAATTCCCTGTGTTATGTGCTTATTGCAGTTTACTTTTACTCTAATTAAAATAAAATATTAGGCAAGGTTGCTGTGCTTATCCTTCATCAGTATAGTCAGGAGAAAGCCAGTGCATGGGTTAATGATGGATTTTCACCTCCCTTTAATGTTCACGGTGGCTGTGAATTTAGATTTCTGCATGATTAGAAGGAAGGTTGTACTGCATGCTGAACTACATATGAAGCATGTCTGCTCTTGGTCCTAATGCTTTATCATACCTGGCTGGTCACTGAAGGAGGTTCTTGTCAGGATATTGCTACCTGGGAGCAAAGACACAATGACTATTACTAGTGAGAAGAATACTGTGAGATTTGTACCCATGATCCGTGTGATATGTTTACTTATGTCACCCAGAATATTTTTTCTCAGGTACAAGAGGGAGTGGTCTTATGTTTTTGTCTTTGAAATAAGATGCTCTGAAACAGTCAAATATATTGAATTCATTTCCAGATATGCATCAGCAACAGGTATGATGCTAGAAAGGTGTTCACTGTGTTTATGTTCTAGTAATCTGCTCCCAGTAAGAGATCCATCATTTCAGTGCTCTGAGGCATCTGGGCTCCAAACTCTGGGTGGGGTTTGAGACGCCTATTGAGTTTGATAGATATGGTGCCTAAAATGTGGTAACAGTGACTGCTCCAGTTTCTGAAGAAAATCCTCCAGCTCCTGTGAATATTAAGAATAGCTGAAAATCAGATTATAAATCCAAGGACACACGCAATATACAAAGTAGGTTTAAAACTAGTGTCTGCTCTAAGCAAAAGGCTTTTATTCTTGCATTATTTAATACTCCTAATTGTAATCATCACAACTAGTCTGGATACTTTTTGGTTTGAAATGTAGCTGAAATTAATTTGAACCCAAAGATTTGTATCTTTGTATCTTGTATTTACAAAAAACTAAAGCCAGTATTTACTCTTAATATGTCACTACTGTCCTGTACTCTCAGTGGAAGTTTTTTGAATATTAAGGCTGTTGCATTTTCCTCTTTCAGCTTTTGAAAAGCTTTTTTTTTTTTTCCACTGGGACAAGTGCAAGACTAGATAATTGTTTGATACCTTTGCATGATAAAATGCTCCTTAGCTGAGAACAAAAATATGCCCTTATCTACTGACGTTGTTTATGAAAGAAATACAACCATCCAGAAAGATAGTGTCTTTTGTTTTTCTAAATTGTTTAGTTGAAAAAGAGACTGAAATCCACTGATATACAAATAAATGTCCCATGTTGTCATCTCTCTGCCTTGCTATCACTCCAGTTTCTGGAAATTACTGATCCAAAAAATAAAGGTGGGAGGCAGTTTCTGTGGGTGAAGCACAGCACTTCAGATATCATCACAGAACCTATTCACAAAATTACTGCAGATAAGAGACTTTTCTTTGCATAAAGGGCATTTAGACTCTTCTCAGAATTGCATTTTTATCCCCGAAGACTGAACAGTATGATTAGGAGTTCAGTATTTGGTGTACCAAAGAGAATGAAAGAGACATGGTTTCATGCTTCTAGAAATTTAGAGTGCTCTGGTTTTCTGTAAATATGCACAGAGACATTAGGTGGAGGACTACAGATTTGTCTTCTTCTGTAAACTGTTTGGAGGATGGTGATCTTATCTAATTCTGACTTTTTAATACAAGAGTAATTTTGCTCAAAATACAATTTGTAAATGAGTTCTGCAAAATCAGCTGGCCAGGTGCCAGCATCTGAATACTCAGTCTTCTCTACCCTGTTTTTATAACTGGAAACCAACAGAGATTTATGTAATTTGAAATACTAATGTTAACATAGAAAGCAAACATTTTGAAAAGAAGGTGGCCTTAACATTGACAAAAAGTGTTCATCTAACCATTGTTTAAATTATAAAAATTCATCAAATCCCCTTCAGTTTGAATGCCAGTGAGGGAAGAAGTCAAATTTTAAGTATTTTAACAATTTTTTAGTGTAGAAAGCATTTCCAAGGTGTTAGAGGTGCAAAGATACATGTTTTTAAATAGTGAAATCAAAGGGACATAATCTTACTCCTGCAGTCTCCAAAGAAGCCCTCCTGTGCAAGGCAGGCAGGATGTGGATTCAAATTGTTAAAAGGAACTATCTATAAATGAATGACAAACATTTGAGACTGAAAGTAAAAGTAGTATAAAAAGGCTGACCACAAGTCTTCTTCAGTCCCACCAGTTTCAACAGGAGTAAGTTTCTGTGTTAAGTCTGAGGTCCACTAGGATCTACTATGGCAGAAGGTCTGTGCCCCTAAAGATGATTTTTGAAGCTTGAGGACAAAGTCAGCATTCTGTTTACCATGTTCCCAGGAATAGGTTTCCAAAGACAAGAAAGATGCTGCTATATGGTGATCAAGCTTTGGACCAGTGTACAGAAGGAACATAAAAAGTAAGCAACCATCATCGTTAGCAAAATAGGACCCTTAGGAATTATCTAAAGGTCATAGAAAATTAATAAATATTAAGGCACTTATCATGCAGGATCTGAGAAATGTGCTGTTATGACTGAAATATTATTCAAAGACAAGTATTGTAATTAAGGTTTTTCTTTACCTTAGGCAGTGATAAAGAAATGCTGGGTTTATCCTCAGCCTTTAGCCAGCAAGTGTTTTTTCTCCCCCCCCCTTAATTCTAACGTGCATTCTTAATGCATCAGCCCTTTCAGATTGAGTGAACAGTTAGATAATTCTTCAAAAGTGTGGCTTTCCTGTTGCTAAACATGTAATTCCACCCCTCCCCACCCCGCCCCTTTTCTCTTACTTCCAGGTACCTTTCTGGGCTACAGTGCATACTAGTTTGTGTAACCCTGTAATGTCAGAAGGCTTAAGAACACCTAGTGCTAATACAAAATGTATGAGTGTGCCATATCTTGAAATTCCTGCTGTCGGAAGTGCTGTCTTGGAGGGGAGACAGGAAGCCTGAAGGGGAGAGGCAGAGAGAAGTCCCAAAGGGAAAAGAAATGGGGAGAGGCAGGGAAACAAAAAAAAAAGTCAAGGCAGCTGAGAGCATAAAGAGCACAGGGGATCAGGAAGACCAAAGATGGCTGGAGCTAAGGGCTCAGCTGAGCACAGAGGTGCTGGCTGCCTGGAGGCAAACTTTACTGAGTGATGCTGACAGTGTTCAGAGGGGTACTCACAGCCAAGCACTGATATTAAGCAGGTGCCCATCCATTCCCCTTTGCTTCCAGAGGAGGAAGCCTAAGCCCACTAGGGTTGTGCAAAAAAACTGCAGACATCATGACTTTGTGCTGTAGGGCCAGGCTGGCAAGAAATGACACACAGAAGTCTGTCCCTCCCCACACTCATCCTGTGCTCAGAGATGGCAGTCACATGCATAAGACCAGATGCAGGGCACATACAGGAGATGAACCTTCTGACACAAAAGCATCAGCATCACGGCTGTATTGAACTATCCTGTTTTGAATGGCAATGAGGAGCACAAATGGGGGCTTATGGCTCTCTGCTCTAAGTCTGGGCAAACTGATGTGGCACACACTTGGGGCTTACAAGCCTCCAGCACAAGTCTAGCCATCCTCTCAACCAGAGGGACTCTGAGAGGTTAAATAAATAAAAAAGGCTGGAGCTGGCAGGCTGTAATACTACTGTCTGTAATTTCTGCTGTTTTCTTCAGTGCTAGTTTTACCCCTCTTGTTATAATGAGGCAATATTGGCTGTGTATATGATGTGGGCTGTGAGAATGTTCATAGAATGACAGAATGGCCTGGCTTAAAGACCATCTAGTTCCAACTCCCCAGCCATCAGCAGGAACACCTTTCACTAGACCATGTTGATCGGAGCCCCATCTAACCTGGTCTTGAACACTTCCAGGGAAGGAGCACAACTTCTCTGCGCAACTTGTTCCAGTGTTTCACCACCCTAACAATAAATTCCTTCGCTACCCTTTACAATAAATTATTTCTTCCTCATACCTAATCTAAACACTGTCTTTAAGTTTGAAGCCATTCCGTCTTGTCCTGTCGCTACTTGCTCTTGAAAATGTGTTGGAGGATAGTGAAATTAGCAGTTAGGCATAGGGACAGCTTCAAAATGTTGGTTTTGAAGGTTTGCAGTATTTTTATTGAAACTGAGATAAAGCTCAGAATTATGCTATTATAGCCCATATCTTCCAGTGAGCAAACAGGGAAGAAACACACACATAGATGAAAACACTCTCTGACAGATGCATATGGACAAGAGCTACATCTACATGGGTTGTGGCTGTCCTTTAACATGTTGTTGGCAAAGCTTGAGGATCACTGGTATGGAAAGGAGAGGGAAAATGAGACAAACAGTAAAGTCTATTAAATTGCTGAGGTTCTTTTGGGGGATTGACATATTACAAGGTTCTTTTTAGCTGTGTAAATGTGCTGTTGTCATTAGGTCCTAGAAAATTGATTTATTCTATTAGCATCTTCCTTCTTTTTCTTTTCTTCACCCACCTTTGGGCCTGCCTTCTCTGTTCATGAAACATGCTTCTCAGGAGTGGGCTCAGCCAGTAGTAGTAGTAGAAGCTCTTGTATATTCAGTCAAGCCGATTTAGCCTGCTCTGTTTACTCCTGATTTCTGAGGAAAAAACCCAAAGTATTGCAGAGTGGATGGACCATCCCAGGTATCATCTTCCACTCATGATGGGACATCTGCTGGCAGCTCCCCAGAACAATGAGAAAACTGTGGCCTGCAGGGTGGTAACAGGACTGGATCACAGGATTGCTGCAAAGGAGTCAAGGGCTGAAAGGTTTTCCAGGGACACGTGGAGTTCTGTGGGGCACAGACTCAGAGCAGACAGATGTCTGTGTGCACAGTGTTCATTATTTGGGTTGTGCTGGAGGAAAAGCATGCTGGGGAAGGATGCTTCAAGTCCAGCCTGACTTGGACTGGGTGATCCCCAGATTCTAAGGTGCCACAAGACTTGAATCCTATTATAGACCTTGTGACAAAACAATCAAAAAACAAGCCCTCTCTCTTGTTTCAATGGCTTGTGAGGAGCTGTGCTATGTCAGGCTTCTGCAGAGGTGCAGAATTGTGGAGGCATATACAGCAGTTTGCTGATGGTACCACTTCTGCTGTTCATTGCAACAGGCCAGAAAGAGCCATTTGATGTTATGGCAGGAGTGATGCAATGCATGTAAACAGAAAATTCCTTCCCTTTGCCAGAGCACATGGATGAAGCCCAAACTCTAAAAATTATGAACACACTTTTTCATTCATCTTCCTTGTCCCAGATTTGCTCAGCTGCTGTCTTTGGGATATATGATGCATGCCCTGCTACTCCCTGAGCATCTGTTATGGGCTACTACAAGAGACACAGAAATGGGCTAAAGGGACCTCTAGTTTGAGCCAGTATGTGCTTATGAGGCAGCTCCTGCTTGCACTGCAGGCAATCCAGCATTTGTGCTGTCCATGCAGCAAAATGAGGGCTCAATTAGAGCATGAGCTAGTACAATTCTGCTACGTTGTTGAGACTAGTATAGGTACAAAGAGCACTGAAATCGCAACAGCACTGGCTGCACAAAATGCAAATCAGAACATGTCATTTGCTGAGGAGCCTCTGTATCTCCTCCAGCTTTTAGCAAAGCTAGTGCTCAAGCCACTGCATGTCCATTGCTACCGTTCCTCATATGAGCTGTGTAACAGATGTGTGTCTGTTTTTTTCACATAGACATGCAATCGTTCTTCAAGACCTGTAGTTTCCTCGCTCTTGCTGACCTCCTGCTAGTTGCATACTTCAGGATCAGCTGTTTCTGGCTCCCTCAGGCTACATTTGTACTGAAAAAGCAGACAGACACCAAACAGAGCCACCAAACTGGCATGTGGGTGCCCATATGATCAAATTACTGGCACAACCCTGCTGCTGTTTCGATCAGGTTCTCTCAGCAGCAATACTGGGCACAGCTGGGAGTTAGCATGGGCCAGAGATCATTTGCAGGTAATTGTTTGAGGCTATTTTGGAGGGTAAAAAATTGTATAGGTATGTTTTTGCTTGTCTACTCAGTAACCTCATTTGATTCAAGGGGGAAGTTTGGGTGTGAGGCTGTATATGCCTCCCTGCAGCTGTTTAATAGTTCCAGATCATCTTGCCTAGTTTAGGTATGTTCACCTGCTTCTGGGTCTTCAGCAGTGCTCAGTGAGTGAGAGTGGTACTTCTCAGAATTGTGTAAGAATATGCTTTAAAAGTGATGGTGGGGACAAAGTGGTAGTGCAGATTTCAGGAGGCCTCTGACCAGTAGCAGTGCAACATCCATGTGATGAGATCGCATGCAAGAAGGCAGCTGGCTGCTACTGGAAGCGACACAAACAGGACAGCTGCAGCTACAGTGTTAAGGGATCTGATCCTGCAAAACTACTGCAGGCAGAACTGCTGAATCACAAACCAGCTGCACTCTAAGACCTCAAAAAACTGATGATTTCAGCCTGAAGCTGTATATAGGACTGCCTGCTCAGGTAGAAATTGCAAGCAAGAGAACAACTGAAAGCCTGAGGAGTGAGACTACATGGCTTCACCTCATTCAGCCCACTGTGATTTCAAGTGTGACGTGAGCCATTTCTTCATGGACTGTAGCATCATACTAGTCAGGTAAAATAAACTGCTTGTAAGAGAAAAAAAAAGTGGAAGCTTTGTTTTCCTATGCTAAATGCATTACCATAGAGCAAAGAGGGACTCAGCACAACAAAAGAGAGAAAAGCTATTTTAGCAGCATCCTATATTTATATATATTTAGCCTAACACCCTATAGGAAAGTTATGTTGTGGCCAACTTTTTTCCTCTGCATTCTTACCGTGGTGGTCTTGCGGTGAAATTGCTTTTGCAGCTTGGTTACTGAATTGTAGCACTTGCAACAAAGGTCAGGATACTTCTCCCAAATATCCCCAGTATTGACTTTTCTTCATGTTTTGTTTTGAAAACATAACAATATAATGAAACACAGGAGAGTGTCAAGCAAAGCTGTTTGTGGCATGCAGTACTGCTGCTTTAAGAGATGGCTGTGAAGTGCAGAGAATGAGCATGTACACTAGTCTAGGATGAGATGGGCTACAAATAAATTATTAGCTTTTCTAGGAGAGGGACAGGACATTTTCACCTAGGCTGCAATGCGTGTCATCACATACAGCAGAAGGATAAACAGGCTTGGGCCACCTTGATGAATTGATAGTGACTTACTCATTCTTATTCAAAGCCAGTCATATCCCGATTAAGGTCGCCTCAGAGAGCAGTTTCCAGAATAATCTTATATAACCATTTCCTAATAATTACTATGGGTTGATTGAAAAAAACTTTATTGTGCTGAGTCAGAAATTCCATGTTTTTCTGCTGAATAACTAGTACAGAATAATTTTCAAGTTTCATAGTCACATGGCCCTGTAGCCTATGAAAGGCAGACATGTTCTTGTGGAAGACCCCTGCTGTAGAAAGTCATCCTGTGAATTTTAGATGGCTGCTTTGGTCTGATTAGACACATTTTTGCATGACAATATGATTTAATATTGAGACAAAGTTTTCACATTCAATAAATCCTTCAGGTCTAGGGCGGGGGGGCAGGAAAGGGGAAGCAGTCTCAGCTTACAGTCTGAAAGTTCATGTAGTTCATGCCCTGATCCTCTCACAGAGAATTTTTTGTTTGTTTGTTTTCAATTGAGAACAGTGAAGGCAACATCATGACATCAGGATATATTTCTAATTAGTGTTTCAGATGGAGAGTAGGCAACCAGGAGGAATTCAGACTCTCAGATTCTAGGCATGTGGGTTATAAACCTCTTCCAGCTCCTAATCTTGTGGTATTTGTTCTCCTGGGTCCAATTTTCTTGTTATTCTCTGTCATGATATGGGACAGAATGTTTGAAGCACACATTGCAAAAGATAACTTGTTTGAAAGTTACATAACTGCCTTTACTTACCATCACAACACCACCTCTGAACCTCTATTTTACATCTTTGCACAGAGAAAGAGGAGCATAGAACTCACTCTTTTGAAATTTTAGTGTTGGAAGGGACACCAAGAGGTCTTCATATCTCTTCAAAGAACAAGGTTCCATTATACCTAACCTACCACACCTAAGCCTAATTTAGATCAATTAAAAATCTTCACTAATTGAAAATTGAAATTTAACCTGTATCTTGTCATCTTGCTCTAATGTTTTCAGAAATCTTGTGGCTAGATTTTTCTCCCTTATATATAAGTTTAAATATAATTTGTTGAGAAGCAAGCTGATTTCTTCTGGGTCTCCCTCTCTTGGATTCAGGGGATAACTGACCACCTCCTTTTTAGAACAAATGTTTACAAAATGGGACGTTGTTATCACCCTTCTTGCTTGCTTTCCTTTATAATAAACAAAATAAGGCTAGTTTGTTCAGCCTTTCCTCCTTGGCTGATCGTTCCTGCTGCTTTCTTCTGGATTATCTCCAGTTGGTATACATCTGTATGTAAGTGCCATTGCCAAAACTGAATACAGTACTTCCACTGAAGCTTCTCTAGTGGCAAGTAGAGCAGAATAATTTCATTCCTGTGTCTTACAGCCAGCAGTGCTCTTACAACATCCCAGAATGAGATTTGTTCTTTTGCAGCAGCCTCATACACAACCGTGGCACATTGTAAACTGTGAATTTTTTCTCACTCAGTTGCTACCAGGCCCATTTAAAATCATCATCCCCAATTTCCAGGCTCCATTTGTCTTTTCCAAATCTCTGTTTTGCTGCTTCCAAACCGAAGACGCTCACCTGGTTTTGAAGTCCTATGTAGTCTTTCAAATACTGAATATCTTAAGTAATGCAGTAACTCTCCCTGTTCCATTGGCCACATCAAC
>VXBX01008488.1:88126-100303 GCA_013400415.1 Scytalopus superciliaris
AACATCTGCTGTGGAAGAGAGTTTCATGTGCATTAGTTTGCATGTAAAACTCGTGAAGGTCCAGCGTTACCTCAGAGTAAACCCTGCATGAAACAGTAATTATTTTTGGCTAATATTTTGATCAAAACATATTTGCTTACAGTTGCTGCCTTTAGGAGAGCCTTTATGAGCAGTCTGAGCCATGGAGTCCAGGTCCCTCAACCTCTACTCTATAGGGCAAGTGCTCCAGACCCTATCTTGATTGGCCTCCACGGAATTTGCCCCATGGGATCCATATCTGTCTTGTACCAGGTGGTCCAGAACAGGACACAGTACTCTACATGCCCTCCAAGCAGTGCTGAAAAAGGGGAATGATCACTCCCTTTAATGCACTGGCCATGCTGCTCTTATACAGCCCCAGGTGATGTTGGCCTTGGTGGCCCCCAGCTGAGCACCTGCAGCCTCTGTCTCTGTAAGGAGTAAACAAGGTACTGGGGCCCTGCTTCTGAATCAGTAATCCTGAGCTCTGCCCTGAATTCAGCTGACAGCTCCAGATATGCTACCTGGAGTCTGAAAAAACCAGCTATGCTTATTTTCTTCTGAAGTGTGCAGTCTTCTTTAGCTTAATGCTAGGGACAACAAAGTGCCAGTTTCTTTCCTCAGACCATATGCTATACTTCCTCCCAGCTCATCCCACTCCTACAGTGCTTTTTTCTGATTGTAAGCAAGGCACATTTTAGAACTTATATTACACAAACTCCACACCCAGGAAATGTTCAGAGGTACCTAAGGCTGAAACAGTGTTTGTTGAGCTCATGACTAGAAAACATGCACACTGCCCTGAGAATACTGATTTTTTTTATTTTTTTTATTTTTTTTTTTTTTAAGTTTTGGAAGACACTGGACTCTTTTCATGGGTTCACAATCACAGGAGTTACTGCTAAACCATCTTTAACTCTGCAATAATCTGCCTGGAATGTAAGGTATAATACCTCTCTTTGAGCTGTCACAACTCCTGGTGCCTGAGCTGTCCCTACAGCACACTGCAGTCACTTCTGTGCAGAGTAGGCATATCAGTAGTTTGTATGAGATATATCTCAAGTGTGTTGTAATGCCTTCTGAGTAGCTGCTGGAACTAAGAATGAGCTAATATACTCTCTCCCTCTGCCAGACTTATTAGTTTAGAGTGAGTGTTGTGAGGACTACAGCTACATGTCTGCCAATACAGAGATTTGGGGTTTACAATTGGCTCAGGGAATGGAAAGGGTGAGATCAAATCTGCCTGAAAAAATACTCTGTAGATGTACCCTACCACAATCTCACAGCTCAGTTAAGCTATGTTGCTTGTACTACCTTTTTTTTCCCTTCCCAATTAATTGTTTTTGTTTATCTTAGAGGAACATAAGTGAGTTTTCACGCTGAGTTGTGTACTTTGTTAAACCAGAAGCTTATTCTATGTCATAGTTTCTCTTCCTTCCTTTTACAGACCTTTAGGGAGATAACTCCCTGAGCCAAAAATCACAGACCTCTGTTAATTTGAACACACCTACACTGGAAATTACACAGGTTAAGCAACTGAAGCCTGAACACTTTCTGTTTTTATACTCATACAAATATTGTCTCCATCTTCTAAAATCTGCAAATCCCACCCAGCTGATACGAAGTGCTGTGGTCCTGAGGGGAAGGTGGGGGAGGGTAGAAAGAGAGGGACACACTCCCGGGAGTGAGGTTGGTGCTGCCGGGGTGAGCATGAAGAAAGAGACTTTATTCAAACTGGTACAGCTTAAGTAGGGTCGGGCGGTTCGGTCCTGACCCCAGGAGCACCCTGGGAAGGTTTTGGGGAAGGGTCTGGGCCAGCCCCAGCCATACAAGGCAAGAGTCTTCAAAACTGGGAACACAGAGGCAGGTGATACCATACAAGGGAATGGTACCCTGCTGCAGGCAGGGACCGATCAGGGGTGGGTTACACGCCAGGAGTGATGGAACATTCCAGCAGGAACACACAGTGAAACAAAGGGAAAACATATAGAATGATAAAATCCTCGAACTTCGTACAGATTTCAAACTGCAAACAGGCCTTAACATAGCAAGAGTCCATACAAACACAGCGAACAGTTCTCAGAGCTCAGGCGGTCACAGATCTGTGCTGCCTTTCACAGCTAATCCCTCTTCTCTCCTCCAACAAACTGCTGCTTTTGCTTCTTTACATGCACAGGGACAAGTCTAGCTCTTGAAACTTGTTAGGCTGATTGAAAGGAGGTGAGAGAACTAAAAAAAGGTTCTGCGTACAAGTTAGCTTGTTACAGTAGGTCACCTACCCCACACGAGGAGGGGACTCATGAGTAAGCAAACTGTTTCATACAAAAGTAGCTCTTGGAAGTATTTTGAAGAAATGTTTTTTTGCATTCTGCTCATGATGAGGCAGGTCCTCATGGCTTATACCACTGTTACATCTCCACAGGACTATTTATCCCATGGAACATGCTGTTTAACACACAAGCCTGATGTCATTGCTAGAAATTGCATGGACTTGCTGGTACATAACCACAGCCTTGTGTGTAACCAACACAATGTATCTCTATTTCTAGGAAGAAAATCTGATGTAAATCTTAACTAAAAACAAAAATAGTCTTGCTTGTATGCTAAAAACCCAAGGCTACCACCCAGAAATTCCCTCAGGGAATACAGTTGCTAACAAAACCCCTAATGTTTTCAGTGAATTTCATTCACAGAAAATGCACTGTAAATTTCATGAACTCTGCTTTCTATTACTGGAGAGGAAGCACTGTAGGTTTGGGTTTGTTAATAGAAAAGGACAAGTACTGAATAAATGCTGAATATTCATCTGAATATGTGTTATTCCATGACCACAAGATCTAATTATGTCAACAAAAATATTTTAGCATCTAGTAAAAAGAAACCTTAATATAATTCAAGCAGCACAATGAAAATAGAGTGACATTGAAGCTAAAGGGCATGGAAGTTGAATTAAATAAATGACAAAAAAGCTATGTATTTCAATGCAGTTTCCTTTGGTTTTTAAACTGGCTATCTTTATGTGTGAAATAAGTGCCATTTTAGAAAAAATAGATTTTTGCATTTTTGGTGTGCAAAATAGGGCATGCAATGGCATTCTCCTAAGATTTTTTGAAAGCTGCTGCCACTTGTTAAATCACTTTTCTTCTTTTTAAATAAATTCTTTGATTCTGGAAAGTACTTGGCAGTGTTTAAAATCCCACTCCTACTAAGTCCAAACATAATTTTGTCATTGACCTCAATGGATTAAAA
Source organism: Scytalopus superciliaris (assembly GCA_013400415.1). Lineage (NCBI taxonomy): Eukaryota > Metazoa > Chordata > Aves > Passeriformes > Rhinocryptidae > Scytalopus > Scytalopus superciliaris. Next base: position 91,394 of record VXBX01008488.1, read on the forward strand.
CTTTATTTTGCTTCTGAAAATCCTGCTGATAATAGCAGTATCCTTTTATCCCAACATGTCCATAAGCAACTGCTTATTAAACTTCCTTGGTCTTATATGAATTTTTTTAATAACAGAAAAAGGAAAAAAATTAACCAGTCTCCTATAAAGCAACAAATATTTCTAGTTTTTAATTGCAAATGTTAAACTGGAAAGAAGTTATAATCAATCTCAGCAACCTTCCTGATTTAGATCCAATCATAAGCTTGATGCTCAAACACTGAGTGCTTGTAAGAGACTGCTGAGAAATGATTGAAACACTCTGTGTAGGGTGTTTTCACAAAAATTTCAAATCAACAAGAAATTTGAGAAAATCGTGACAGGAGAAAATGGTGAGCCAGAGCAGACAGAAACATAATTTACCAAATTAATTTTTTCTGAATTGTTTTATTAGCTCAAGATATGAACAATATTAAACGGAGTCTGAAAAATAGGTCTTGTGGTTGGTGATAAGTCTTCAAAGATTTTGGAAGGAAGAAGATGATGTTTCCATATAAATAGAGATGTAAAGTGTTTTAAAGCATTAAGTGATAATAAAGAACATAACCAGCAAGCAGCTCTTTCTTGACAGTGAAAAGGGAAATAGAAAAAGCAGGATTTGGAGAATTTGTCTCCAAGTTTCTCATAAGAATACATAAACATTAGTTTATGAGGGGCCTCTTCCTATTATTGCCCTGCAACTCGATTGAATTGCTCTCACAAGGGCTGGGATAGGGCCTGCATAGCCTTCTCTTTCCAAAATATCATCTAACTTCTACATATATGCTGAAATCCTGAGTTTCCATTTTCAGTAGTATTATTAGAAAAATGATTTCTCATTAGTAATTTTGAACTTGTACCCTAAAGTATCTAAAAAGCCTATTAAGATTTTTAACCTCCATACTGACATATAAGTATAGAAACTTGTTTTGCTGAAAAAATATAGTTCAGGAAATGGCAAGCCTTAAGGGCCCTCCGTACTCTCTTCTGAATGTAAGGTATTTCCAACAGCAACATATTTTGATGCTAGCTGGTTCTCTGTGGCTGATTGAACACCTGTTAATCTGTATTGTCACTGTGGGAGGGCAAGAACTTTGCTGCCCCCATTGCTGGATGATGTTACTTGACTTGGTGTTCAGTGAGTGTCTTTCTAATCTTTCCTCAGAGTATCTTATATGATAGAGAGCTATATACTATGCATTTGCATCCACAACTCTCCCTTTTTGTGTCTTCTGTGTGTGCTATTAAGAATTTCAGTAATTCACATAAAATTCAGTCTTTCTTCCAGATTTCATAATCTCAGTAGGATCAGGTGTAGGATTCCAGTGAGACAAAATTCACATCTGAGTCAGCACATGGAAATTCCCTCCAAACTCTGGGATTCCTGCCAGCATTTTCAGTATTGCTTAGCACCTTCCATCAAGCAACTTTGAATATAAACATCAGCTTCTACAGGCTCTACATCTCCCAGTTTTTGCAGAATTTAAAGTTACTCTGTATAGTGAAGGAGCCCATGAGCTATAAGAGCTGATGAAACAAAATTCTGGAGCAGACATAAGGTCTATGTCTGTAACAAAATGAGATTTACATTCCTGGTTTTCCGTCTAATGCTTCTATTCATCTTAGATCACCAGCTTTGCTTTCTGTCTTATCCATTAGCCACACTAACTTGGCATTTCTAACATGCTCTTATAGGGGCAAACATTCCTACTTCCTTTGCGGCTCATCCAACCTCTTTATATGCAGTGATAACTGCTGGGAGTAAGCAAGAAAGAGGATTCACCAAATACTTCCCTTGCCTTCCAGAGAAAACTCTCTTGTGAATAAAAGCCACCAATTCATGCAGTAATGTTTGCAGCCTTCTTTTGTAAGCAAACCAGCTGAAAGCATTGTTATTTGAAAAACAGTCATAGAAAGGAAAAATAAATAAATAATTATTCAGGAGATTATTCACTGTGTACCAGTTTAAAAAAAAAAAAACATTTTTATTATTCTCCAAATAAATTAAGAGTGGGAAAGGGGGAAGCAAGGACATGGTATTCACAGAGAACATGAATGTAGTTAATTTCTTAAGTATGGTGCTTAAGTTATCATGAAAATAGCATCATGTGATCACTCCTATGATGAATACAAAAAATATCTACCATGGCTATGAGTTTGAACATTTAGTACTAGTTAGAATTTATTTCTGATGAGGCAAATACAGACTGTGTGTGTCAGTAATATTATCTGATAAACAGCAGTTGTGTTCAAATATTTGGCACAGGGGGCATTAACCCTGGAGTAGGCTTAATGTTTGTCCATTTGATTTATATAGACCTCTATTTTACCTTCTGGCTCCTGACAGAGAATTCCCAACTGAAACAGCACCACAGAGAAGTATTATCTCCCGCTCAGGTGCTGATTCTCCTTCATCACAATAATCAAGCTGTTCTCGGAGGGTTCATCTAACAAAGGTTGGAAATGAGATATGTATCCAGTATTTGATTTCCCTCTTTATTAATTGGAACTCAAACCCATCCACCTCAGAAGCTGCACCCCAGAGCCAGGATCATGGAAGAGATACTTTCATAACTTTTATCCTTAGAAAACCATAAATAAAGCTGGAAAGTAAGCCAGCAAGTATTACTTTCTAATCCAGTGATCAAGACAGCTACTTCAGAGGACACAGTCTATGAAGTAGTTAGGGCCATACCCAAAGGTTCACATATTCTATGTGAAACTGGTCATAGGGTAAAATGCATTAAGCAGGTCTCCTTCATCAGCTTTGTCTCCTTACATTGTAGTATTATGGACTTCTTTTTCTGTTAATACAAATTTTCAATGATTGCGTGGACATTGTGAACGAAGAGGACTCAAAACAAAGATGAATACTGGCTAGTTCTTTTTATTGCCCAGGAGTACATCATAGATGTGGGAGGAAAGGAGGAAGCCCCAAACCAAAACACCCTAAACTTCCGCTTTTGCTTTCAGAAATGGTTTTAAAGAAAGTGTTCTCGGTCCACTGTACCTTTATTCAGTGAAAGTGTCCCCAGTGTGATGAGGCAGGCATGTAAGCCTTTGAAGAGGCAGAATTTCAAAGATTGGATTAGCACAACTCCTCTCACGGGTTGCTTTTTGTAGTCTGAAATATGTAACTGCCCTATAACTAACCCTGTAGTCATCACTGAACACAAGGCAGGACAGACTGTTTCTGTGGCACCCCACCAACAATATAAAGTAATGTATTCCTCATGGAACTGAATGGAAAAACTACAATAACTGAGCCCTAGAAAAAGCAGAATATTTGAGTCATAGAAAATGCACCCATACCCTCATGCTGAGGTCTGCTTATAAATCCATACACACCATATTTATATAGTAGGTCAATGATTCAAGGGACAGAAAATTGTGAGAAGGAACTTTTGCCTTTACTAATGAAAATAAAAGTGAGTTGCCACTGGACTGGAATGCAGAAAGGCAAGTGTCCATAGCAAGAACCTGGAACTGTGTAATGATGCTGCCAGACCAAATCCTACTCAACAGGTTGCATGGCATGACAAGATTACAGCTGAGCTGCAGAGCAAGATCTTTGAATAAAATAGCCCTCTCTAGAATTGCCTGCTTTTGTGCCAACTCCTGCAATATTTTTTTTCTTTGTATGTCTATTATAATCTTTCTAACTACCTCATCCTCTCTCCTTTAGTGAGAACCCCTTCTCTAGTTCAATATTTTACTTTTCCTGGCTCAGAGATTTCTCCAGGCCAATCATATTCCTGGCTGTGGGATATCTGCACAGAATGGGGCAGCTGAGATGTATAAGAAATTAGTCTAATCACCATGGCAACTACCCCACAATATCTCCCTACTCTTGGTTGAGCTGGTAAATACTTTTCCTCTTAAGCTCCCTCTGTAAAGATCCCCAGATCAAGTCTTGGGTTCTTTAGCAGGAAGCATTACTGCCTAATATTTGTGTCCAGGCAGATGTCTGCTATTGCCTTGAGCTGTTGACTGCAAACAATGTGCTGCTAAAGAAATTGACTTCAGATTCAAGAGGTTAGTGATGGTGAGGTAGAAACTTGTCAAATACCCTGTAATTGAGCCTACAACCTGTAAAGGCAAAGGTAGCCAGGAATTCTCAGTCTGTGAAACAAAGCCTTTTTTCCTATTGAGCATTTTCTTTATGTATCAGCTCCTTTAATAAGTGTGGCTGGATCTTTGCTCCTCAGGTCTCAACAACACTATCGACCTGAAGATCTGCAGGTCTGAGGTGGAAGAAAGAGGAAATACTGTAACTACTTAAGAGCCCTAAGCAGGGCACACCTGAATGCCTTCTGTGATATTGAGAGGGGGAAGGCCGAGGGACAGTGGGTTATACTCTTCCATCTGTCTGGAAAGGTCATACAACAGCTTGAAAAAACGGTTTGGCTAGAAACTATGGAATAGAAATTTTAAAAATTTTAATTTTAGAACAACAATCCGTGTAAAATTGACTCCTAGCTGCATTGATTCTATTTGGAGACGGAGCAGTGATAAAAAATGAGGCTTAGACACACTAAGTAAACCACACAGGAACAAAAATATCATCAGCCATTTACTACCTTGGGTGAAATGTTGATGACACTTTCATAGCCCACTATTTTTGCAGTGCAGCACAAAATGCTCTCAGCCATGTGTCTCTCTCTCTTTCTCCAGCTGTGTCGGTTTGCAGCTCCTGTCCTTCATGGGCTGCTTCAGAGTTTGTGCAGAAAAGAGATGTTAGTCCTCCTTGGCTCTCTCATCTTCTCTGGAGTGACACCTTTTAATACTATCCATGTTGTGGCAGTGGTCTTGTGGAGCAGCAGTAGGACTTACAATACTACTAGATCTCTGAGTAAGTATTTTTTGTAACTTTGGTGACTATCCTGGGGGTTTTATCTCTGCAGCACCTACTCTAACAGATACTTGTCCATGCTGGCATTCCCATGTTAGTCACTGCAGCAGAACCAGTCCATTTTTGTGGTTTCTCCATACTTTCTGCCAGGCTGTCATAGCTTTTATAATGTGATGGTATGGTATCAAAACAAGATCTATCTGAAAGTACATAAACATTTAAATGGAAAAATTACATCAGCAGTGTCTTAGAACATTAGAGGCACATAGACCACTCCAGATCCGAGTCTGTCATAAGATGTATAGGGATAGAACAAAGGTATATCAACATGGATATTTAGGGAACAAGTAGCACATGCAGGACAGTTACAAAATTAGCATTTACAGTCCTAGAAATTAGTAACTTAAATACATCCTGATTCAAATAGCAGCAGAATTTCACAAACCTGGAAAAATTACCAAACATCTGCTTACATGTTGGTAACTACTATGTTTTGATTCCATTTCTAAAAGTTATGTTGCTTCCAAAACATGACTCATTTTTCAAAATAAGCATTCCAGTTCTCTAAAGCTCTCTAGTATTTGACATTTTTAGAAAAATAAAACACAAATGATGATTGAACTTGGAAAGTTCTTAATTAAAAGGAAAAAAAAACAAAAACACAACAAAACAATACCCAGTAAAGATGAGAAAATTTGTGTAACCAGCCCACACAGCAGCCTCAAATACTTACGGGACTCCCAGCTCTCAAATGAAAATTAATCCTATTTAACTGAGAGGTGTTCGTTTCTTATTCCTAATTCAAAGTAAGTGGCAATATGGTTTTAGTAATACATGGTCTCAACAACTCAACTCATGTGAATGCAAGCATTTGTTATCTCTAGGCTAAAACAACAGAATTATGTTATGGTCATATATCTAGTCAAGTAGTAATGGAGGGGTAGAGTGCATAGCCTTAGGAGAGTAGTATGTGACACTTAGACACACAGCAGTAGGTGGTAGCCCACCAGCAGCATAAAAGCCATTGGTAGGTAATAGTCTAGACAGGACAATTTTTTTGACAGATCCAGAGCTCTTCAGCCCCTCACAGCCCCTTACACAAGGTAAGATGGCTTAGTTAAAGCTACCAGAGCACATGACCTTGACTCACACAATGAGCATTAATCCTTCCATGGTCTCTCTGGCTTCAGAGCATCTTCTTCTTAAGACATGCTAACTTGATCACTTGAGATATTTTGTCTGTATCTTTAATTAATATATTTCTAGCATACATGGCCAGTGTTAGTGTTTATCCATTTCTTTGATTTTAAAGGAAGAAAATCAAATGCCCCTCAGTAAACTGCATAGCCTATCTGTCTCCAAACCAATCTCTTTCCAAAGAACTAAATAGAATTATTTTAGTAGAACTCCAAAGGGAAAAACATTGGATGTAACTGGAGTTTAAAAACCAGCTTACAGTTCACAAGATATTATGAAGTTTTGTCACTCCTTTGTGTCACTTTATAGAACTGTTGTTACTCAGATTGAACTTGGAGATCACAGCTTTGTTTTGAATTTGAAATGAAAAAGCAGAAATTGAGTGGGACCTGAGGCTTGACTAAATACATGAGTTTAAAATTTCAAACACTCTTCCCTTTTATATTATAATATTAATATAAGCAATCAATGCTTATACTTCATCAGAAGACCAAAAGCTGATGCAAACCATGGTGGCCTGTTTCAACACTGTCAGATTATGAGAAAATGCACTGTGTACATATTTTATCCCACAATTAGAGGATAAGTATAAAGGTTTAATTTTAATCTGTCTTCTCATTGTCATATTTTCTCATCATTTTGGAGAGAAAAAAATAACAGTTTGTACTAGACAAAAGTTTGTGGGTGTTTTTTTCTTTTTCATTGAAGAAATTCATGTTAATTATTCTTCTGCACCTGCCTAATGGGGCTGAAGTAATTCAATTGTCATATTGTTGTAGATTGTTGCTTTGTGTAATGTATCGCCCCTGCTGTTTCACTTGAAAAAAAAATTCTATACTCCTCCATTATTCAGCAAGGCCTAATGATTATTCCAGCATTTGTACATGCTACACTGTTGTTTTGATTTTAATTGGCTTCACTTTTTTAATTAAGTACACCAATTTGAATGGTGTTGCTGACATGCATGGTTTTGTCTTTATCAGTATCTGCTTCCATTTGCATTCTGTCTCTATTGGCATTTTACTTAGGTCCATTCTATGGGAGTATATAGATAGGCACTTTGCAAGGTTCATCATCTCGTTTCACATGATACATTATTTGTATTTAATGGCCTGAAAAAATTGAAAATATTCTGAAAGTATTAGCTTGAAATATACAAAGTTTTTACCATTGCTTTTACTTTTAAATATTATGTTCATACCAGAAATTCTCTTAAATGATAGGATGGACCTAATTTATCTTTTATGCAAGTTGGTTACAAGTTCATTTTAGTTGTTTTTTCTTTACATCTTAAGAAAAAATCGTTGTGTTGTTAAAAGAAGTCAATGTAAATACCAAATGGCTTTCTGAAACCAGATCAGTGTTGCTGGATTCCTACAATAACCTAAGTTTAACTTTGTGATAGGTAATTTTGCTTCTACATCTCAAAAAAGTTCTTGTTAAGTCCTCAGAAACTGTTCTTACACCCCTTCAAAACAACTCAGTTAACTGATTTGTCATAAAAAAAATATCCCTTATAAACATAGTATTAAACAAAGTTTTCCCTTAGAATTCATTCATTTCTTCTTCCCTCTGGTCTCAAATCTTGAAAGTGTGTTACATCAGTTATCACAGGACAGGTTGCCAAAGAAAATGGACTGGAGAGGAAATAATTTCTATTTAATATTATTTAAACAAAAGTGGTAGACATTTCAGATGCTGAGAAATTGCTCAATGCAAAGTTAAAGTCAAATCAGAATAATATCATAGAATCAAAGAATGGCCTGTGTTGGAAGGAACCTTAAAGATCATCTCATTCCAACCCCTGTGCCATAGGCAGGAACACCTTTCATTAGACTGGGTTGCTCAGAGCCGTGTCTATCCTGGCCTTGAACACTTCCAGGGACGGGCACCCATAACTTCTCTGGGCAACCTGTGTCAGTGCCTCAGCACCCTCACACTGAAGAATTTCTTCCTAACACCTGCTCTCTTTCAGTTTGAAGCCACGAGTTTGTTGAGCTATTTGTCCAGGTTTTAAACCTGAGCCCGGCTTAGTCCAGCTGACAGATACTGTATTTTAGTGAGGAATTTGTGAAAGGGATAGCATGAGTGTTTTGTCATTGAAAACAGTATAGGGCGTGCCAGAGAAAGGAACAATCCCTGTACTGCCTTTTCTGCAAAACCTATTGACCAAGTACTGGCAGTGAATGTTTCTCCATGGAGCTGTGTTCAGATCTCGCATATTTATAAGCCATAATATACATCTTTACAAATGGGAAGATTAGCACCTTCTCTGCTCCATACTTGTGCATTCCACCTCCTTGGGACCCTTCTATCAAAATATTTGTGTTTTGAGCCTTTATAGTGTAATTTCTAGCTTCCTATGTCACTGGGAAAAAAAAAAAAAAAAAAGTTTTGGTTTCTTTTAATTATTTCCAAAATCTCAGATTCTCATCTCCTTAGATTTGTAGGACCTGGTGTTTAATAAAAAAGGTTTAAATTGATGTGATTAATGACAAAAATTTGATCTCTTGATGCTGTGTGATCACAAACATGGAGGCTTTCTGGACATAATTTCAGTTCTATCTGCAAAAAACAGCATATCTCTTAAAAAAGTTCGTCTGTGAGGTGACCAATAACTGAAATGAGCCAGTGATGTTTTACACATGCCAATACATAATACTGTAAGATACTGAAACATTTATTATGCGGTAGAAATGACACAGCAAAACAACCAACCAACCAACGAAAAAAAATCCAAGCCCCCACCCCCCCAAAAAAAAACCCCAAAAAACAAAACCCACAAACCCTCTCAAAAAGAACAAAAAGAAAGAAAGAAAGAAAGAAAGAAAGAAAGAAAGAAA
>VXBX01008488.1:100645-125050 GCA_013400415.1 Scytalopus superciliaris
TAAGGAAAGAAAAGAAGAAAACCGAACCCACCCCCCCCCAGAAAAAAAAACCCAAAACCAACTCAGCTATGAATGATTGCTATCTGGCCAATAAAAATCAGCTTTTCCTCAGCAAAGGCACTAATACCTACCTTGGGAATTTAGGGATAAACTTTCATGTATTTAAAGAAGTCACAGCAAGGAGAATGGAAAGAGGCATAAACTGGCTTAGAGACTGAGGGAAAAATCTCAGGGAATGGCAGTAAGCTGATCTATGAGAGAGCTGAAAGACTTGAGCAAAGCAGAGACACACCCAGCTCTGCTGAAGGACAAAAAAAGGAACTATTGGCGTTCACTCAATGGGCAGAGGAGTTCAAGCTGTCTTTGGTCCTCCATGCCAAGGTAAGTTAGAATACCCTCCAGGGGAATGTAAAAGAATCTCCAGCATTTTTCTCCTCCCACTGTTCTCTGCAAGACTTAAAAGTCTGTAGAAACATCTCTGTACAGTCACTTCACACTGCAGGACCCATCTTTGCAACCACTGCTGTGCCTTTTGCTCTAGGAATGTTTTAAGATGGAGAGGTAAACAAAAAATCTATTGTCATTGTGTAAATGTTAGGAAAATGCTGGGATTTGGTTTAAGGCTCCTCCTGGAGAGTGTAGCGAAGTATTGGTGACAGGTTGCATTAATTGCTTTTAGCTCATGGCTTTGCAGTTTCCTTGGCCTTAGTAATATCCAAATGAATATCAAGTATTGGACTGCAAATCCAGACACCAATCTGACACACTTAAACATTAAAATATATTGAAGCAAGTAGCCCTTATAACAACAGCAAGTACAGTACTTCAGGCTTTCTCCTTGAAAGGTTGCTCCTGCAACAATGAATCACATCAGACAAATGAAAATAGAGAGCATGTTGTCAATTACTCAGATTGTTACACTGATCATTTTGTGTTTCTGAAACATTTCTTCTCATCCCCATTTCAGCGACATGATGGCTATTGCGTTTTCATTCTGGTGCCAGGGAATCATGAGAATAAGCAGGTAGAGATGTGGGGACAAGGTGAGGTGAGGGCCTGCCCCAGGACCCCAGGAGTGCTGTCTCCTGTCATGACAGAGCAGGGGGACACCCTGGCTGGGGTGGGGGCTCTGCTCTCAGGCTCCTGCTGGCAGACGCCTGGCTCAGGTCAACCTGCAGCAGTCCCCACAGGCAGCAACACAGGCCGCTGAGGTGCTCCTGGACGAGATGGGGATCCCAAACTTCCTGCTCTCCCTGACCAAGCAGGGGCCCCTCAAGCATCAACATGTCCACTCAGCAGTCTGGGCTGCTAAACGCTGGGACCCTCCACACACAGTGGTATTGAGCCAAACTCTGGGAGACCCAGCTGCCACCTGAATCCATGGAGCAGGGAAAACTGAGAGTGTGTCCTTATCATGCTTTTGCTCAGATGAGTCAGGCTGTTATCTCCCTCTGCCCCAGCTCTCTGCTGACAGGCCTCCTTTTCTTCCTAAACAGTAAGGCTGCCCTCACCCCTCCACTACAAGCCACTCTCAGTTCTGCAAATCCTTCCAGTGCTCCCAATCCTTGAACAAATCCCCATTTTTATCAAGGTGCATCTTCCCTTCTCTAACCTCTCTGTGCCACCCCTTGGATTGCTGAAGCACTGCAGCTCTCCCCCAGCTCTTCACCCACACCCCTATCCTTCTCTTCACCACTGCCATCCTCTCAGGGGCTGGCTGGCATTTTGGAAGCTGCCAGTGGGCTTGGGAACAGATGTGCAGCACCAGGAAACAAAGAAAAGGGAGGACCACAGCTCCAAATCCTCCAGCACCAAGAAGACAAGCTCTTCTGTGTTCAATTGGAAAACGTCCGTGTGACTTCTGGCTGAAATCTCAATTCAGTGGGCAAGAAGTCTGGATCATGGGTATCTATCCAGATGGACTTGTTAGAAAAGCAGAGCAGCAGCTCAGTGGTACAGAGTCATGGAAAAATATTAGTAGCTGATTAAAGGGGAAAAAAATCCTATCCTGTGAAGATTGATTCTGCTGGACTTGCAGATGGAATGTAGCAAATGCAAATTTTTAAAATTATTTAATGCTGCTTCAAGTTTAAATTACAACACAAAGTTTACTATGGAACTTCTCTTGATATCTAGATAATTATATACTGTCTGCATCTCTCATATTTTTGCATGTTGATAACTTACTATTGTTTTGCTGTAACCTGCTCATTTTCCTGGAGCTTTGTTTTTCAGAATTTATAATGTTTTTATTTCACAGAAAAAAAATTATACTATTATGTGCTGGACTGAATAATATTTTTAAGCTTCAGCAATTTTCAGTGCTTACAATTAATTAAATACAGCATATTCAAACAGATAAATTCCAAATGGTACTGAATGATCTTTTAATGTTAACTGTGTGTTTTATGGACTTATTTTCCTTGTATGCACTTTAAATATTTTACTGTTTTCTTTTATTATTGCTTTTATGTGATTTCAAAGCAATAGATTCCTTGGCCCATTGTCTTATAAATTAGCTCAGCACATTATTACTAGAAATATTGCAAGTAAATATTGCATGTCTGTTAATATAAATAGATTAGCTTTTCATTTATAGTTTACAATTCTATTACCACCCATTAGACTTTTAGATAAGGAAATTTTTTTTCATGTCCATTTTTTCATCCATCCAACTATGGAAATGGTATAAATATTATGCCATATTCTTCTACAACATGTTTAAACAAACAGGTTACTATTTTTCAAGGACTCAGTCTGTTTGTTGTTCCATTTTTATGAGTTTCTGTAAAGACTAATGCATTCTATCAACTTTCAAATTTTCCCAAATCCTTCATAACTCCTACTGCTTGTTCTTTAATGGAACCAATATGATTTTTAAAGAACATATTTACCTTATTGAAAGTTTATTTCTAATTTTCTTCAAGACCGAATCACACTTTTATGAGGATCTGGTATATAAAGTTTAATTTTCAAGAGGGCCACACAGCAAGATTTTAGAGACACGTTCCTGGTCCTTCCCGCCAAAGTCAGATTTTCTAGAAACTTCACACTGTATCTAGGCACCTATTTAGCCAGCACATTCTCCCAAGCACATTGCTATAGTTCTACATCAGTCACTTCCCTCGTTTATAAAACACTTAGCCGAAATACACTTTATGCCATGGTAGCATGCATGGCTATCTTGTGTGATGAGCTCATTTGGCTGCTCGTTTTGTTGTCTGAGAGCTCCATAGTAAATTCTGTAGAGCTGTGTAATGTGTGCAGCTAGGCTTGCCTCTTATGTTGGTGAGGTCCTCTAGGTCACAGTTGTATGTTTGTTTTCTCCATCCAGTGGGTAATTTGGTTTTTAATAATGTTTTTGACCCCATTTGCAGATTGCGTGCCATAACTAGGAAGGGATGGGCCCTGCAGTAAGTAATTAAGTCTGCAGGAGCAGCACTGCTTATTTTTCATTGCAGCAGATAATCAGAATGCTGTTGCTCAAGTGTAAAATGCAGAAATTAATGATCCTATATAATGCAGATTAAAGCTTTCATTTTAAAAACTATCAGTGCAGAAGAACAAAAGTAGGGAGCCCTGCACCCACTTTGGAATTTCAGTGTATGATATCTCTAACATATTTTGGAGAAGCTGCCTGAATGCAAACCAGAACAAAATTCAATTATGTAACAGCTTAAATAAACGATCAGATCAGAAGTCTTAACTATGCACCCACCGTCATTGCTACTTAGAAAAAGACATTGTTGAGTGTAAATGTTCTCCAATAAGTTTTGTAACTTTCAAGTTTTATGGGTTTAATAAGGCAGAAGGATCATTTTCCATGCAAAGAATAAAATTGTGCATTAGAAAGAACAAAGAGAATATTTCTAACTCCTTACAAGGTTTGGCTTCAGAGAGAAATAAGATTTTTCTAGAAGAGTAACATATTACTTTGAATCCCACAGAACTTTATGTATGTGCACAGGCTTCTAGAAACTAAATGTGTTGTTGTCACATTGTAGTAAGTATTCTTACAGAGTGAAAGCAGACTGGGATCTTACTTTGCCAGGTGCTGTTCAAGAAGAAAGGATGGCAATATAATATAAATAGTAATCTTACAAACAAAGAGATCACACCATAGTTCTATTTGTTCTGGTTTGAGTGCAGATGACATACAAAGACTTTTGAAGAGGGAGATTGACAAAAGTATATGATGTACATAAACTACAGGTGACAAAGAATTCAGAAATAGGAAAACACTAATTTCCACAGATTATTTTTTTTTTAACTAATGAAGGAAAAAGAGAAATTTTAAAATGTTTTCTTTATGCCGGACATAAAATATTCTCAAATCAATAAATTGCTCATTCAGTATCATGAAATGCCTGTAACATCCCCACAATTTAGGGAGGCACCTGATGAAAAAAAGGATATTTCTCTGTTTCTTGTGTTATTTAAATACCAGTAATCACAGATTGTTTTTCTGGGGATCATATTTTTAAACTGTCACTTCTCTGACTAGGCTCTGACCCACAAGGGATCAGACATGATCCTGCTCTGAAGCGCCATTGCAAGGACGGGCCCAACAGGAATCCCTCCACTGCACTGAATGACCTTTAAATAAGAAATTTCATCCTTCTCTCTGCCTCTCATTTTTGTATGAAACTACTTAGCGAGTAACAAGAGAATGAGAGAACCTTAAACATAAAAATGGTGTGTAAGTTACAGCCTATCCTTTTGCCATGTAACAATTTCTCAGTCATAATAACAGTACACATCTTTTTATTTTCCACAAGAATAACTGCATTTGCTTGCCATTAATAATCCACTATATAATCTCTCTGGATTTGAAGAAAAGATGAACCCTACCAAGAAAAGAACCTGAAACCTACCATCCCATATGTTCTTCTCACCAGTAGACATCATAACCGGCATTTTGTGCTACTTTGCTACATACACGAAGAAGGAGAAAAACTTGAAGAATCAAAGAAGTAATTTTCACATGCATCCAATGTGGTTTAATACATACTCTGACTGGTTGTTTCTGCTAGAACTTGAGCAATCTCCCTGTCTCTGAGAACCTACAAGTCTCTAACAACAAACTCTGCTGCAAGTGATCAGATGAGTAACACTCAGAGACAAAATCTGGAAGCAAGGCAGATATATATATTTTTATACCTTTTTTTAACTTTAGCCTGCATCTTCCTGATCTACTGATGATCATTTTGTTTTGTAGAGTTAGCTGGGGACAAAACTAACATAAAAGTGATTTCTTGCTGGAACTCTCTCTCACTTGCCTCATTCACTGCTCATTCTGTCACAGCGATTTTCTGTCAGAAATCCATTTTTCTTGAAACTCACCATTTCAGTACAATGTTGAACTTCAGTAGGAAACCATTGTAGCACATCTAGAGTGGTGTTTCTTGCACACAATGAACCTATCTATACATACACTGCCTGACTCAGGATAAGAACAGACATCTCTTCCACAATTCCTGTATCCATTTTGCTAGTCCTGAAAGGTCAAGGTATTGGTCTTGTCTTATACATTGAAATGCTGAGAATTTCATTATATGGTCTATCGTGAGCTCATGATTTTGCCATGGTGAACTTGGTAGCAAAAGAGCACCAATAACTTACACTTCAATTTTCGCTTTAACAGCAGCACTACAGCAGACTTTGCTTTGTGCAGTGTGATCGATTCAAGGGATTTGTGTGCAGGGTCCAGTAGGTCAAATTCGATTGCTGATATTCCAGAGTGTTGAGATGCCTGAAAAACTGCAGACCACATTTTGAACGTTATTAATGTACTCACCCTGAACATCAGGCAATCAAAAATGTATGGGTATTGGAAAAACATTTTGAAATTACTATTTCTATAAGGGAAACTTAGTGAAAAGGCAAACAGGAGTGATAAACCAAACATTTGATATAGAGGGTACTGAGCCAATTTCAGTTCTAGGTCAAATCCACCAAGTTACTGAAAAGGTTGTTTGTATGATATTTTCAGTCAGATTCAGGAGGGGGAAAAAAAACAACAGAAAGAATAACACAGACTGTCCTGCAATATCCACAGCTCTCTGACACAGAATGTCATATATGAAAGTTCGGTCCTGAGCAAAAACTATCACCTGTCTCAGACAGTATCTAGCTTTACTTATTCTAAGAGCAGACTCACAATATCTCAAAAATCTAGATTATCTGGAAGAACCCTCCCTAAGTAAACCATGGCAACCTCACACCCACAGAGAAGACACCACCCAGAACGTAGCAGAACTAGAATGACTGAATTTTCCCAGCATATCACATACCTTAATAGGGGACAGGAACTTCTTCTTGAGGGAGTTTCAAAATGAAGGAGGTCAGCAGCTTGAAGGAGAAAGTAGATATATGTGAAGGAGAGGGAGGAATATCAGGAGGGGCTGAGACTCCTAAAACCCAAAGAAATGAGCAAGGGAGATGCAGTGTGGGTTTAAGGAAGGACGACACAAAAGAAGAGATCCCCATCTGAACCATCACAAGTACCTTTAATTTCACTGACTCTTTTGTTTCACCAGTAGCTGCCTACCCTGCTCAGATGGACCTTCCCAGCACTTTGCCTTCAAATCTTGCACTGCCTCTTGCACTGGGAATCTGCTTTGGCACCACAAGGAAGCTGATTTTACCCATAATCATGAGAAGCCAAGAAGAAGCTTTACTTTTAGGGAATACTCCTTAAATTTCCAAAGCACCTATAGTTTTGAAATGCTGAGGTAATTTCAAGGGACTTTCTGGAATGTTAGCTGTCAGCTTTCATAGAAAGTGCTGAGATCTTCCCATTTGGATACTCACAGGTCTGCAATGTTTGGACCCACTTGCAGCTGTTCCCAGAGCAATTTAAATCTTAAGAGCCTCAGAAGAGTCTAGACACTGCTCTGGCTTGGAATGTCCCAGTACAATTCTGTACTAGGAGGCAATTTGGTAAAACCTTCTTGGGAAATGAAATTCCTGTTTCACGGTCTCTCATGGACTGAGCACTGACCACATATAGCTCTTTATGGTTTAAACCTGCTCCTTTCCTAGGCCAGAGGGAAGGCCCTCTGGGACACCATCCGGACTCTGTACAGTATCTGACAGTGTGCCTGGGCATGAAACTGCAATTCTGCAGAGTGGTTTTAATACCTTCTGCCGACCAAACTCCCTTCAGCTTTGCTCATCCTTCCCTGGTGGTGTACCAGAGCTGTTTTTGTTTTCAGGAAGGCAGGTTGCTCTCTGCTTCATTTCCCCTCAAGGTGAATAGTATATATACCACTCTTTGAAAGCATCTGAAACTTAATCTGTCACAAGATTCCCACCATCAGCCCCCTCAGGTGGCTCATATCTGTAGCTGAGAGTTTGTCTGTTTCCTTATCATTCCTGTACAGCCCTGCCTTGGAAAACCAGTTTGCTTCGGGTGGAAACCTTTTGCTTGTCCATCCACTTGAGGATGATTTACAGCCCTCTGCTATTACTCCTGTGTTAGGGTTAATTCAAGATGATGCAGAGAAACCTCAAACATACAGAGCGTGCAGACAGAGACCTAAATCACACAGAGCCATGGCAGAACTCTCAAGCTGCAGACAGCACCTCCAAACCTTTGGCAGCCAAACCTGCAGTGGAAAGGGGGAAGGGCTGAGAAGCCCGTGTGCTTGCTTGGCCCCTTGCAAAAGACCCTGCAAGCCAGAAGCTTCAGAGCCAGAGACATGGATAGTGGGGTCTCTTGTCTGCAGGGCAGAGTAGAAGGAAATCCTTAGAGTTTCATTATTAGACATCCCAAGAGATGCCATGCATTTGTTTTCCTGTTCAACTATTATCCCTTTTTTTAATGGCACTGAGAATCTCAGAGTAAGGATCTGGCTGCCAATGTTCCACCAAAAATGTAGCCCTTTCTTTCATTTAGTTTCATCAAGCCCAGCAATAGGTCCCACCCAGCACAGTGTGCTCATTGCTCTGTTTGCAGACAGCTACGCACATGCTCAATCCTTTATTTAAAAGATGGATTTATCTGTTTGTGTCTGTGTGTATGTGTGTATGAGAGAGAGGGAGAGTTGAAGAAAATGCCAGAACTCCTTCTTTTCCTTTATTATCTTTTAGTATTCTAAAAGGAAATCCAAAATAATTTACTCATGCTTATTTCTCACCATTTCCTCATTGACAACATTGTAATTCTCATTAGACCCATGAATGGGAGGTTACATGATTCTATATTTAAATACAGACAGAAGCTGACAAATTAATCTCTTTCAATTTTAGTTGGAAACATGAGCTAAACAGAGGGTTTCAGTTGTTTTTCTCTAAGCAATCAGCCTTACTTTTTAAAACCTCATCAAAAAAAGGAAACTCCAGTTTTCAGCTAAAAGGTATGGATATCGTTTTCAAAACTGAAAAGGAAAAGCAATTCATTGAGCTCACCACTATGCCCAGCCATTCATAAAGTGACCACTTTCAGACACCAAAAGTGTTTTACTTTGGTAAAATTTCATGTCAGCAGTCACACCATATATGAAAGGCATTTACAAGACAGAAAACATTCCCTGCACATTGATTAAAGCTCGACATCTTTTACTAATATTTCAGGTTGTTTGAAATTGTTCCAATTTCCATTATTTTTTATAGTCACCGCACTTAGAAACAAGCAAGAATAGAGTAAAATGAAAAGAAAGTTAAAATGTCAGAGATCCCAAAGATAAAAGCAGAGTAAAACAAAGAATAGCAAGCAAAAAATCTCGGTAAGTTTTCTGCACTACAGTTACAAATCAGGTTTCATCAGGCATTTTTTGTAGCCAAAGCTTATCTATCAATTTTGTTGGGGTTTTTTTTGTTTGTTTGTTTCATTTTTTTGTTTGTTTGTTTTTGTTTTTGTTTTAGTGGGTTTTTCGTTTTTTTTTTTGTTTTGTTTTTATTTTTCAGTAAGCTGTAGCCGAATCCTAATTCTAACTAAGCATAATGTCTATGTACGCCAGTGAAAGGTCCTATGCATGTTAAATTTATTTTGGGCAGTTTCATCCTTCTATTAGAGCAAGGACAGAATTTGTGAATTGTCAAAAAGATGCCAGTTTCGGGTGTCCTTTGGATAAGCCAATCTATTCAATTCGGACAAAACCCACCAGCACATAATAGTCTTTACAAGCTCATAAACCACCATACCACCCAAGATGTTAACAAGCTGGCATGTTTTGAGCATCAAAGATAGAGAGGAAACAGTGTTTACATGTTTGGCACAAAAACTAATGAGGAAAGTCAATTGGCCCTTTGTCTTGAGGGTCTGAAGAGCTGCGCTCTAATGTTTGGTTTCTTGGTTGGCACTTGTTCAAGTAATCACTCGTGGACTGACAAAGCAGCACTTGTGTTTTATTAGTGGCCATGCTGAACTCTCCTGCCTGGCTGTGTTGTCTCTCAATAGAGCACTGCACCAGAGGGCACACTTATTTGAAAACACTAAATCAGAGCATGATGATCTTTGCCCGACAAATACAACCAAGAGAGCAGAAGAAAATGTTGACAACAGCTCTCCTTTTGTTAAAGAAAGTGAAGAAACACCAACTGGTGTGTGTGTGTGTGTGTGTGTGTGTGTGTGTGTGTGTAGAAACAGTCCTGAAACACCAGTGACAAAACCAGCAAAACTTTGTTCTCACAGTGAGATGCTCAGAGCCACCTGCATTCACTCCATGCTTGAGAACAGAACATCGGCAAGGCAAAATTCATGTTGCTCACTGTTGGGAAAGCAGACTGTTAATGTGTAGGGTCAGTCTGGTACAGGCAACAAAGCTACAGGCTCAGGAAGAAGTAGTATAGTGCAAAGAATTTGAAAGCCAGTGTTTCATCTACTAAAAACAGGTAAAAGGCAAACCCTGGAGGGTTAGGCTTCTTCGTCTGATGAAACTCCAACCTTTAGCTTTCAAATATTTTAAAAAGCACAAACTTGTCAGCAAAACTGGGATGAGATTCGTGATTTGGGAAATTGGACTTTTTTGTGAAACTGTTGGTACTCTTTGCCAGAAAGATGATGAGAACAAACTTGCAAACTCTGACTCACGGCAGCAGTTCCACTGACTGTAAGAGATAATTGCACACAGACAAATTAACTGTTCCACTTATGATGTCTATATGTAGGAACCTTCACCAGTCTGGAGGTGGGGGAAAAAAGGTCCAGAGGGATACAAAAAAGAAAAGTAATGACTAAATTGACGATCCTTTATCTTGGGCTATTTTGTTTAAACCATTTTTGCCAGTCACTTAGAATCTCCTATGTAGGATATATAGAATATATACAAATATTGCAGCAAAGTTTTACATGCCACCTCCACTTAACTTCACTTGTTTGACCAGATCTTCCACTTCTAATGCAGCTACATATAGATATGTTAGATGTATGCGTAATAACAGTTTTGTGGCTCTAATCTCTAGCATTTTCTAAAATTGTGTGGGGGTGAGACAAATAGCACGTGGGTTCTGCTTAAAATATATTTTTAAAGGACAAGAAAAGAATCCTACTAGTTTTTGTCTCAGTGATAATTGAGTCTGAAATTATATAAATGTAATTAAAGTCTTACATATGAAGAATTATCTTTGTTTTCAGATTTCAGTTTTTGGAATGCAGTTTTAAAAATTTTTCTGTATTAAGTCCATGATTATTTACAATCATATTACAGTTGAAATTTTACAAGTTGGAAAAAAGGTCAATAAAATAGTGAAAGAAGTTGTATCAGGTTAAAGAAACAAACAAACAAAAAACCAAAGCCAAAACAAAATCAAAACCAAGCAAGACTGTGGTCTCTGAGCTTTTGTAATGGTATAAAGATGCACTGGTTATCTACTCCCCAGGTAGGCAAGAAGATCAAAATATCATTCACTATACTCTTTTTTAAAAACAAACAAACAAACAAAAAAGTGTGACATCTCAAACAAGCTGCATAATGTACATCTTATGACTGAACAGTCTTTAAACTTGTCCTGTGAACAAAATCATTAACTGATCTGTGACATGCTGTAACAATTCTGGAATCATACCAGAAGGGCAACAAATTGTGTTTGCAGTAACTACATGTCTGAAGAGTCAGTTTTCTTAATTTTTGTGTAAGATTCTGGGCACACCTTTTGGCTTTCAAATAAACTTTACTTAATAAATGTCGTCTCCAACTCAAGACAATCACAAAATTGCAGTATGCTATATGTGGCATATAATACTGTATTGCTTGTCTGACAAAACTCCATGGCAGTGGGTATAGTAAAGCGTTTCTACATTCAGATAGGTCTTGGCAGTTCCTTCTTAACTGTTCAGAGACTAGACTCTGCCTCAGGAGAATACCCTGTAGGATTATTTCAGGGCACTGCAAAGGATGTGCTACTTTGACACAAAATATATATTCTTACTGTAGTCTTCAGGCTCCTTGGCACACTGCACCAGCACACTCCCTCAGAAGATAACTCACAGTGAGTGCTCATTTGCACTTTTTAACCTGTCCCCTGTTGAATACTTAGAGGTTCAGGATGAAAATCAAGTTTTAGCTGGAACTAGTACCTGACCAGTGAAGACACAAATAAAGACCTCCATAATTTTTTTGTGAACTGAGTCCAATATAACCCTGTCTGTATAACTCCATAAAATTCTAAAATAATAGCACTTTGGTATTTGACTCTGTTTTGAAGAACAAAATAGACATTATTTCTCTATTCTATAGCAAAGTTTCTTTCTGTCACACAGGTCAGGAATCAAGCAATCCCTGTAAGAGTAATGTGGGAACTGTATGACCAAATGCAATATATAGCTAACACTGAACCTTTTGAAAAAGAGTCTCTATTAATTTAGACCCGTCAATACTTAAGTTTACCTAAGGGACCAGTGGTTTTTATATTCTGTTTTTATTTTCTCCTCTAAAATCTGCCATTTCTTTCAGCAGCTACAATACATTTTCTAAAATATTTCACAAGCCTTTCCTTGTCTTGAGAGAAACAGCATACTGCTCCCCATTGGTTTAAGGATCACTATTAACTCCTGCATTGTAATGGTGTGAATTACACTTTAAGCACAAATAAGACATGTAGCAGACAGAACAGCATAAAGAAATTTTCATTACTTCCTCCAAATTTAGATCCAACTGGTAATCAATTTCTTAAATTTCGACACTATTTGTCCCCATTATTTCTGTGTGTTGGATGATTTAAAATTTATTACAGTGATTTTTGATAGCTATGTATTATGGATACTATTTGCTGGTTTACAAAAGACTAATGTTTAGATGCATTTCTTTTATAAGCAGGAATTATACATTGATTGTTGTTTCATTTTAACAATAGTAGTCAGAATTAAGTCATACATGTAGGGGTTCTACTGAGAAAGCTGCAGACTAGAGCAATCAAAGAAGATAAGAAAATTTAAATACTTTAACCCCAGAATTAACTATCCTCTATGAAATAAGCTTATTTCTTATTTTCCTACTGTTTCTTTTCTTTTTTTTTTTTCCCAAATATTTCCAGGCAAAACACACTGGGTTTCTATTTTTTCATTGAAAACCTAATCTCCTATGTTGAACTGACATGTTTATAACCTGCTAACCTGGTATGAGCACAGACACAGAAATTATTTGCTTTCTGAATTAAAATTTTACAAGATATATATCTCTGAGAGCTACTTTTTGTAGTGTTTTTGTAGTATTGTTATAAGACAAACTCAGTAAAGACAATGCCCTCAGCACCTACACCTTTCTTTTGAGCATTTCTTGCTAGTAAAAAACCCAAGTTTTTTACCTATAAAAGAAGGAAAACAGAATCACCCCATTTCAGTGTGAAGCTTGGAACTCAATGTAGCACTTTAAAACACAAGTTATTTCCTGGAAGTTAAATTTATGGCATGCTGGACTAAAGCAAACAAAAAAGTGATATCACACTCTCATAGTGTGACAGATACTATAAAGGATATGATTCCACAGCACTGCCAGCAGAATTATGAAGAATAGGAAATGTTTTTGGGAACAGCCAATTTTACCCTAAGCCTTCGTGGAGCTGAGAGTCACAGAAATTTCAGTGCTGAAAAAGTAAATGTGAAAAATAACTTTTTTGTCTGTGCTGTTTACACCAGTGGAAAGATAGGTTCTCCATTACAATAAAATTATAACAATACAACTCTTTTCTTAGACTTTCTTTGTTAGAAATATCTCCATGCAGAAGAACAGATAAAGTTATTAGCACTATGTTTCCTAATGGTGAATCTTCTGCAACACGGCCCTATCCATTACTGTAAGTATGAATGTTTCTATGGATATATTTGTTCTTGGACACAGCTGGCAATGTAGTGCTTGAATCAAATGAAAATAGGAATAAAACATTGCCATATCATTTGAAAATCAATGACACTTACATGATACAACAGTGCAAATCTCTGGAGCTGACAAAATGGAGATATTAATGAAAATAGCTTCAGTATGAAACATTATCCAATTTAATCAACTTCTACAAATATACTATTTGTCCTTTATTTTTCAGCAATTTCCTATAAGACTTGGGAAAAACTCTCTACACTTCTAAAGCTACATGTTTTCAAAAGAAAAAAAAATAACAGAACAGTGATTTTCATCTACCTGTACTCACAGGAAGCTCTCATTTTCTTCAATGAGAACTTGTCATCAAACCAAACATCTAACAAACATGCTGGTTTACTAAATGACTAGGTTACTAAATCCAAACATGTGCACCTAACAATAACGAATTGATTGATTTCAGACTGCAGCTGTCCAGAAACCCTACTAATATAATGGAAATCTGAACTTGCAGATGTTTATGTTTCAAGATAATTTGCAGTCCTAATTTCAAACATTTCCATTTTGAAAAATTTCTGTGTGAAATTTTCCTTACATCTTCTTATTAGCTAACCATTTTTTGTTGGTCCCTAGCTTTGAGTTTTGCAAGCTCAACACATACCCTTTACCTTGGCAAATTACTTTTCCAGTGGCCACATAACGGAGTGTTCCATTCTTAATGCCAGGACAGCAGCACAAAATCATCCAAGTAAATTACAGTTAATCATACACAGCCAGTGGAGACAGGCTTATGGAAGTACATATTTAAAACAGTCTTTTTTGTCCATATGGCACAGTCAGAGCTTTTCAGCTGAATCAAACATGGGATATGGCTTATGTCCTTTATTCTGCCTTTAATTTCCTAACAGGGTATGTATGTACTGGTGACAAATGAGAGGTATGCATACATTCAGAAAAATAGGCATTAGCCAGAAAGACCTGGAGCAGTGGCTTCAGTTTCCTCTTTCTTGGGCTTTATCCACTCTGTCCCTGAACAGATCTGGCAATGAGGTCTTGGAAATAGTAAACAGAGTGAGAACCCTCTGACTAAGATTGGCACGTGCTGACAGAGGCACTTTGCTTCCACTAGCAGCTGCTTGGTCTTCCCACTCCTTCATCTTAATCACCCTGCCCATAGAGCTCCTCTCAATGCAAATCCCAGTGCTATAGAGGAGTGTGACATGGGCAGCTGAGGTCATTCTTCCTTACCCAAAGAAAGAAGTCTGTTTGTGGAGGATCCCTGCAGACGTACTGCCCTTGCTGAATGAACATCATCATTTTCTTGGTCTAAGAAAGTTGGGGACCTGAAAACATAACAGTTGCTTGGTCTGTCTGTACTAACACTTATTATTGCATAACATATGACTCTTGTCTTGAAGGGTTTTAGTCTAAAATATAAGCGAATCTGACACAAGCACAGTAGTGTGGGTGTTCTTGCACTCTCAAAGGTCCTCTGAGCGTTGAGAATAGCCCCAGTGGACAAAATCTCTAAGACAGGTTTCTGAATAGAAAATCCACTTTCTGCAAGTTTGATTAAGCTAGCTAATTTTCAGCCAAACACACTAATTTCTAGACAGGTGCTTCTGACGTTTTCCGTCTGTTTGCAATTTGCATCGTTAAATAGCTTGGTGTTTCAAAGCAGCCACGGTAGTGAGGTCACAAGGTTTTATGTTAAATAGCAACATCTTCAGCTTTTTAAAGAAGAAACAGAGAGCAGCTGATCTGATGGCGCATAATTTTCTTTCTTTCCCTTTTTCTCTTTGGGGTGAGAAAAAGGAAGGGTTGGAGCTTCTTATGGATCACAGACGTTTCACTCTGGAAGAAAGAGCAGATCTATAGGTCTTTGTGCTCTCGAAAGCAACACAGAATCACAGGTGTCCTTGCTTATCAAGAAATCCTCTTCTTTACTAATGGTTTGCCTTTCTCTCCCTGAGAACAGCAGGTCATCTTTTGGGCATGAACGTCTCATTTTAAGGGACACAAAATTCAATCTTAAAAGGAAAATTTTAAATAAAGATATACATGAATTTGAAGATTAAAAAAATGCTTGGTAACATTCAGTATGCCAGAAAGCCAGGCTATACTGACCCATCCAGAGTAAATAGTTATAGTAAATGAATGTTTCTCAATCAATTTCTGCCTGTGCTGTTTCCATATCTGAGGAACAGTGGTAATAACATAGCAAATAAAGTGTGACATAAAGACACTTTCATTCAGTCTTTCTCCCAGTAAAATTGCTTCCCCCACCCCCACTTTTTTATGGTCACACAAAGTGAATTTGCAGGCTATAGCTACCCTGAAGCAGTTTTTCATGCCTTGGGAGACTGGCTGGTCACTGGGATTGAAAAAGCCTGAATCTCATAGCTCCAAGCAGTTTTGACAGTTGCTGAAGACATGTATCAGTAAATACTGTAAACTGAACTTAGCACAGCATCAAAGGCACCCGAGCTGAGCTGCCCTGACAAAGCTATTCTCCGCCCATCAGGGCTCTAGGACATGCAGCCTCACGCTGGAAATGCTGCTGCTGAATTGCTCTGTGGCTCTGCATCCACCAGATTTAAAATCAGTTTACATGCATTTTTATCTCACAAGTGTAGATGCATATACATTTTAGAGGGGTGCAGCAGGAAATACTGAATATCATTAAAATCATCACTGAAAGCCATGGCTTTCATATAATTACATGTATTCATACATGTAGGTATGAATGTATGGATGAGTGAACATGGGATGTATTTCTTGACAGGCAAAACAAAGTTAGAGTAAATGCAGTACTGCTTATACCTCATATTGCAACTAATACCGTGAGTGATATATCTAAAAGTCTCATGTAATCATAAGGTTGTCAGTTTTAAAATGCTGATACATAGAAAAATGACAAGGCACTCCTGGAGACAGGGAAAACATGCTTTGCCACTTGCAAAGCAAGATACAGATGTCCTGACCTATGTGGAAAAAGATAAACAAAATATAAATCTCCATTGCTAAGAAAATATAATGGTAATTTCATCACTGAGACCTCTTTGAGGAAAAAATGCAGTATATGATACATTGCACTTTTGCTTTGCTTATGAATCAGCAGCAACAATTAAGACAAGAGAGTTGGAAAATTTAATTCAATTTAATTTGTCATATATTTTTCCCCTTCCAGACAGCCATGTGATGTAGTAGAAGATAAGAAACCCTGTTTTGCCATTCAATATTTATTAAGCAAACTAAAATAGCCTGCTTTGTAGAAAACAAATTTCATTTTGCCTGTCACACTACAACCTAGTGCCAGTCTGATCTGCTCTGTAGTCTCACTGAACCCAGTGACTTTGAAGTATATTGTGTATACAAATGTCTTGCTGTAAGCAGTCCTGCACTATCAGCATGTGTGGAGACCAGCATGAACTTGCCATTCAGAGAAATACAGGACTGTGAAGAAGGGGAGAGAATTCTGTTATTTTTGATTCCTTATTTAGGTGCTGCAGAAGAATATGAAAGTAGTTCAACAAGGCAAATGATACAAGAACAGTCCTTTTGAGTATGTTCTGATGTGTGCAAACATGACATATTTAATTAGTATTACATTCTATCTCATAAGAAATCCAAGATTCGAGATAGGATAATTATCTTTTAACAACATACAGCTGCTAGACTTCTCAGGAATATGGTACCCAACATTGGTTCTTAGAGCATGTCACAAATAACCACTTTCACAGCAGAACATTTATAAATGTCACGTCATGGAAGAGAAAAGCTACTGTAGAAAAAGGGAAACATTTTTGTTCTTATAGATAAAGCAAGGCCTCAGAAACTCGCACCTATGCAGCAAGCAAATGTGATTAAAGGCAGAACAAACAAGAAAAACCTTGCATTAAATAGATCATGAATTTGCTTGTGGGTCTGTAACAGATGTGTTACTAAGGATGCTTTGTTTATCCAGTTGCAAGTCTGTTGAAGAGAATCATTCCAGTGATGCTGCTTATCACGCTTTTAATTCTGCTCAGGCAAAACTGTTAGCTTTGAAAAAGCAATTTTTTTTGGCCCTACTCTATCTGGCTGCACAGAATTTTCAAAGCACCACAATGTTGTAAAAAATGCCCTTTTAATCAGATTACCCTTGGCGAACGTCCCAAACTCAGGCTGAAGTGCAGTGCTTGTGGTTTCTCAACAGCTTACACTAAGCCTGCACCATGGAAATAATCTACTTTTAAAACCCAGGAAACAAATCGACTGCACTAAGGACATAAGTCGCTGTCATTAGGGAGTGATTAAGCTAAACATTTTTATACACTCTGGTAGCCCAGTTTCATATTGTGCACTTCTGTGCTGAGAGAAAAAATGGTACCCCAAATGACTGTTTGTTTCATTCAGTCACCCCAAAAATATCTGGTTTTGCAGAAATTAAACTTACTTTTCCCCTAATAATCACAAAAGGAAAAAAGAGGAGGAGAAAGAGAGAGAGATTTGCTTTTAGTGAATTAGAAAATACAGTGAAATCAGCTTTACAAGCAATAATTCAACTGAGGATCATGAGTTTGATTAAAGACTGTACACGATATTTTTTGACACACATTAGCCTCTCCTAAAAATCCTGTCACCCTATATTAAATTACTTCTACTTGTTTTATGCAAACATATTTCCTTTAATACATAATTTATATTGGAAACTCTGTGTGTTTTTGAAGAGGCAGCTACCACTTTTATGATTTACCATTCTAATGCCAGGTCTTCAGCTTTCTGTGATGTTGCATTTTTCACAGAGGGAAAATACAACATTGAGATGTTTGAACAGAAATTACTGTACTTCCCCCAATTTTCCTCTAAACTACCTGTAAAAAAAGGATGCAGATCTGACTCTAATCAAATTATTTGGTGTCTGAGACAGCTTTGCTATTTCAGTACATTCAGATCTTAAAGAAAAAAGGATCTAGATGTCAGTTCCTAGTGCATGAAGAGCCAAAGGTGTGTTTGCAGGAGGGAAAGAAGTTTTGTTTTGTTTTGTTTTGTAAGTCTGAGCTCAGGTCTGACATGTTCAACTGGTCTAAGGTAAAAATCAGGTCCATTCTTGATCTCTGCTTTGGACTTTCTGCTGATAGTTCATTTCTAATTTATGAAACATGTCATTAATCCTCAATCTGTCAGACTCTTTTTGACAATAATTCAGTCTGACAGTTGCAGGATTAATATTTATTAAACATCCTGTACTTTAGAAGTCAAAGAAATGTTCGATTCATTTCCATGGCAAAATCTTCCAACTCATAGGAAGTGCTACCCTCAATCCCTTCATGCTCCCTAAAAGCCAAATAAACCTAACAGAAAACACAACAGGAATAGCAGATGACCAAAAAAGGCACGAGAGAAACAAAAGGAAAAAAAAAAAGTAATTACAAGTAATCCTTCAAATGACTTGGTAGTGAATTCATTTAAGGTATTCCTCTGCCCAAGCATATGTTTTCTTGCTCTTCCTTCCCCTTCCAACCCTCCCCCTCCCTTCCCCACTCATAAATAATTCATAACCTGATAAATATGCAATTTCAAAAAAGTGCAGACACGGCAGCACTGCATTAAAAATAAAAAAAAAAAAGGGGGCTTGTGCTTTTCACACAGAAGACCTGAGCTGCACTTAACGGATGACAGATTTTCCAGTATTCAAAAGCTGTATTATATATATGATAGGAGTGAGACAGTATTTCTGGTCTGATTCCCTGCTAGACATGTTGTGAATTGTCTGTGGAAAGCTGTAACATAAAACAAATGGTGTTGTTGGTTTGCTTTGTTTTTTTCTTTTCTTTCCTTTTTGAAAGACAATATAAGGTGAAAAGCAACGATATTCCCACCGTTTAAAGTTTGGTTCAATTCGTGTTTTCAGGTCGTTATAAAATTAGGGACTGAGTAGTGCTGGAGAAGGAGAGCAGCCACACGTTTTCTCATGTAGCGGGTGCAGAATTTGCAGGTAGCGCATGTGCTGTACGTAATTCTCCAGTGATCCCACTGGGAAGGTCTCCCTCCTCCCAGAGTCCCCCTAAGCAGTGGCCACTTATGGGCCATCGTGTGAATGCTCTTCAGGGGCCAATTTCCCAGGCTCAGCAGCAAAGTGCTGTGCCTGCTGCTTGCACACAGGTAAAGCCCACCCCAAGTAAGATGCAGGATGAGAAGCGAAGTACCTCCATTTTGTGGGCTAATTGCTTGATTACCACGCTGAAACAAAATGGAGGAAAGACTTTTTTTTTTTCTTTTTCTTTTAATAGGAAAGACTTTTTTTTTCTTTTTTTTTTTTTTTCTAAAGCAGTTCTGGGCTGACGTGACAGAGGAGGCAAAGTATTGGGAGAAAAATGGTGCTTAAGGAGCATTAGTCATAAAATCACTAATATGAAATGGAATATGAGAAATATAGATAATGTGTACACATTCCTACAGTTAATAGATGCACAGGACTCACGTACAGTTGATCTTTGGGTTTAGCAACAGTTAGAACATAAAAATGATTTCAACCCGTGAAGTGTAACCTTTTGGATGAACATTTAAATTGGAATCACCATGGGTAAGAAATAGACCTCAGCATTTAATTTGGACTGGCTAGTTGGAAGCCTGTATTTACTGTACAATAATTTCAAATTTAATTAAATAACACTGCTGATGCCAGTCACATCAGCACTGTAAAGATGATTAATTGCATGCTTAAATGAAATATAAACTGCCTTAAAAATAACATCAATGCAGAGCTCTCTGAGCAGACATCACATGATAGATTTAAATGCACGAGCCTACCTGCATCCCTTAGAAGCAGGCCATGGTTAAAAAACAGGCCCTACATCTGAATATATCAACTGTACAAAAAACAGAGCCTTTTATGAGTTTCAATTTTTTCAAGGCAAGTCTGATCTGCTTTTTTCCCCCCTCTTGATATGATTTTTTTATTTTGCAAGAGAGCTTTCACATGATTTGCATTGTCATCTCCTGGGCTGGCTATTGATAGGCAAACGGGCTGAGGCACTGTAATACGGGGCCACGCTGTCACAACAAGGCAGCTGGACGGTTATATATTCCACTTTGTTTCCATTGTATTTCAATCCACAGAAGCAGCAGGACAAAGGGCCTGACAGAGTTAACCATGGATTGTCACCTTGATTTGTCCAGTCTAGCAGATATGCAGAAATGAATGATACTCTGCTTATAAACAAAACACAGGATCAAATAAGCTTGCAAACAGCGTTTTCCATACTGAACTATCTGTTAAAAAAAAAAAAAAAGGAATCACATATCCTTGTAGATGCTGCATCCTCCATGGGGGAAATAAAAGCAGGAAGAATCACCTGATTAGCACACAGAAAAACTCTTCCCTTATAACACTGGCTATTAAAAACAGCAGAAGCAAGCTCTCTGACTAAGCGTTCTCTTTGATAAGTCTACATCATGTTGGTTTATTTTTCAGGAATGCTGTGACAATGCTTCAAAATGGAAGTTTCTATCACAAATGTAAACACTTTGGGGCAGGGACCATTCCCTGTCTATGATAAATGTATTTCTGAGACTACACCCTTAACATTGTATAGGGAGGTGCAGTTATACATACATGGAATACAATAAACAAAGCATTTCAAGAAGAGGTACTGAATTAAAATCTTATTTTCTAAAAGAGTAAAAACAGTGAATGCAGCTGAATTTTTGCTCTTAATATAGCTCTGAATTAAATATAATAATGTCTTATTTAACAATTATTGCTTAGAGAGATGCAAAGCAGGCAATTGTTGAGGAAATTCAGTGGTGAAGCAAGAGTTATAATTAAAATCCATGACTGCTTTTTTAAATTTGAACAGTCTCAAATTTTAGCAAAATCATGTATAAAAAAAAAAATCCAACTTAAAAGAATTAAAGGAATGAGATGCCTTTTGCCCTCTTTGTTAGCATATAAAAATTCTGACTTATGCTTCAGATCAGCAAGGCAAATTGAACTGAAAAAAAATGAGATGACTCAACAGAGCAAAGGTCAGTTCTGAAACACCTTAATTTTTTATAGAAGATGAAAACAACCAGCAAGAAACCTTGTTGTGGTTTCTGACAGCCACATGTTTATTAACTATATGAAAGACATAATCAAACACTAATTTTGCTTATACAACATACCTCACCAGAATGGACAAAATATTTGCCTCTGAAGAAAAACCGTTCAGAAACACATCATTTATGCATCTTTTTATTTATGAGATAAGGCTTATCAGAAGATGTGGTATTACATATCACAATAATGTATTCACTTCTGAGCATGCAGTATTTTAAACAGGCATGAAAGAGCAAATACATTTAATATTTCAGAATTATTATTAGTTTTTAATAGTACATTGGATGATTTTTGCATTTGTGTATATATTTCGTTGTTTCACTTGGTGTGCATCCATTCTTTTAACAGTTCAAAAACCCACACTAAAATACAACATGCCATGACACCATTTCAAGCATCTACTAGAAGCTATATTATGTATCAGAAAAGGAAAAAAAAATATAAATCTTACCCACATACTGGAATGCTAATGTGCATCCGTCAAAGGGCTACACATTCATAGTAAAGGTTTCAGCCCAAATAAAGCCCCTTGCATTATCGTATACATGAAAAAATAAGGAAAAAAAAATAAAAAATCTTTTTTTTTCTTTACCAAAATTGTTTAGGAAAACCTAAATGCACCAAAAGAACAATTTATTGTCCAAGGAGAAAATTGCACAGATTTGTCTTTCCTCGGAATTCTATGCAGCCAACCGTAATAGCTCTTTGACAGTTCACCTGACTGCAGCAGAAATGGGAATGTGATGGTTACAGTGGATGACAGAAAGGGGCCATTTGAAGTGCTATTATGCAGCTTACATGAGAAGATTTCCACTGATTTTGGCTTTATTTAGTTATGTTATGTTTTGTTGGGGTTTTTTTGTTTGTTTGTTTGTTTGTTTTTTTACCTAGAAGTGTAAACTTTACAATAATACAATAATAAAGAGCCGCCATATACAAAAGAAGACTTTAAAATTTCATTAGTATTTCCAAACTGGCTTGGGAGAGTCACTGTTTCACTACTAAGAGTGGAAATGTGTTTGTTCTGTTCTGGCTTGACTCAACCACGTTTTAAGAGACTGTTATGTGTGTTTTATTTCACCCAGTTTGCTCTGAAGTTTTCGACAGACTAATATAAGACAGATATTGTGTGTTCATACTTAAGCAAAAGCAGAAGTTGAAATATATAAATTTTTGTATATACACATTTTGTGGGATGATTGGAAACCTTTCAAATATTAAACAATCAAAATGATATCCTGTAAACATTGCACCCTGAAAAAAACCCCAAAATTACTGTTTGAGTACCCTGCTAGAAGGACCCAGTTCTGAAAACTCTCATTAGGATAAATGATCTGACTGAAGCTAATAGGTCTTCTCAGAAGAGTAAAGCCTACTCACATGAGTCAGCACTTACAGTACTGAGCCGTGACATTTAAGCATTTTATGGAAAGAATCAAGGTGTTTTTGGTTTATGGCATTGCTATGTTGTACAGGTCTCGCTGTTCATGAAAATATGAGCCTAAACAAAAGAACAAATACAGTTCTTTTTATATCCTGGTAACATACAGAAAAACATGATGGTAAGATGCATGTTGTTTTACACCACAATGTTTAACCCCTCACATACATTACTGAGTAAGATGGCAAAAGGAATAGAAGTGGTAATGACTGAACTACACTGTCCTAACTTACTCTGCATTTGCATGTGATTTATAATTTTATAAAGCAGAGAATATAAGCAACTCTACCCTTGATGTATTGTTAAACAGACCTTCTATATTTCTGTTTTCTGCATAGGGTCAAGACTGTTGACATGGGATTAATCAGCTGCTCCTCCTAAACCATGAATCAGGACAAATTGTTGTCTGTTTCATACAGTAAAATCGCTTGAGAGTAGAATTAAACCTAGAAAGTACAGAAATATGTGAAACTCAGCAGAACTTACAGGCATTCATTGCAACACTGGTAAAATGACAGATCCTTTCTGCTTTTGCATTTTGAAGAATTCCAGCAGTAATGACAAGAAAAAAATGCTTAATTTTTCTCCCACTTTCTGAAAATGCAATGATTCTTTGAAGCATATTGTTCTCTCAGGTCATAATATTTTATTAAAATGTTAAAATTTTACATGTTTCTATGAGCACATTTCTTCATATGTGTATTTTTTCCAGTGTACATGCAAAAAAAAAGGAAAAAAAAAACCAGTTATCTTCTTCATATCTTCTAGAGGGCATACACCTACACATAAATGTAGCCTGCCACCTGCATTGTTGTTAGCTTATTTGTCAGCCTGTAGCATGATAGGATTTGAGAATATTGGGTGCAAAGTGTCTTCAGGAAGAGGGAAAGAAATCATTCACCATTAGAGATAAATATGACAAGCTCCTTTTACACTAGGATACACTTGTATTAAACAGAATGGCGGGGTGCCTGAGATAGCATCTATTACCAATGATGACATGAAAATGGACACTTATTAATCACTGTTTTCAAAATAATTATCCATAGCTTTATAAATGCTATAACTATGGCAGGATTTTTTCCCCTGAGCATTCCCTAATACTCAAAATACTGTTTTCTCATTACAGAGTTAGGTCTTAAGCTATTTTGTAAAGCAAGTGTTAAGTTTGCAGCAAATACACAGGTTAGTAATAATTAGGATGTTAATATAAAAAAGACAAGGTATACTAAGTTTAACAATAACCAGGTCATAGTTATTCAAAAGAGGTCGTACTTATTCAAAAACAAACGCTTGGCCTCTGTGATATTTCATAAATATTTTTGGAAGCTAAAATATCACATATAATTTTTTTTTTATTTCTGTTGGTCACAAACAATGTTTTTTGTTACCTAGATATTTCACTAAGAGGGATGTAAAACAAAGATTACTGAGGGAAAAGATTTGGAGGACTTTTGCCAACGAAAGTACTTTTGCTGATAAACAGCTTTTATGTGTTTTGTGTTTTATTTATTTTCAGTATAATTCACTGTAGAGGTTAAGCCTCTCATATTTGCAATCAAACTATTGTGGCAGTATGAAAAACTTTCATAAAATGCTCAGACATTTTAATGTCCTATATT